>CAJNJA010014462.1:785-12188 GCA_905231915.1 Symbiodinium necroappetens | reverse complement strand
GGGTTTAGGGTTCAGCAGCTCCGGATCGAGCAGTTTTATAGTAGAGTAATATTCACGATTTAGACATAATACCCACCCACCCATAGAATCCCATAACATTGGACACATGAATAGTTCCTTTTTATTCACACACCCATGAGTCTCGTTCAGAAATACGTTTCTTTCAACACTTAAACGAAGTTCTATTTGATCCCTAAGGCCTTAAACGCTAGAGCCCTAAACCCTAGAGCCGTAAACCCCAGAGACCCTAGAGCCCTAAACCTTAGAGCCCTAAATCCTAGAGCCCTAAACCTTAGAGCCTTAAACCCTGGAGCCCTAAACCCTACAACCCTAAACCCTAGAGCCCTAAGCCCTAAACCCTAAACCCTAAAAGCGTTACAGGTGGAGACCGTGCTGCAGACCGCATTTGCCATGCAGCCGCTGCTCACCGTGGCCGATCTGGAAGCAGCCGTGTTGAGAATGCCACTAGCTTTCGAGCTTCAGCATTTTCGCAAGTTTAGGGTTTTTTTGGGGCTTAGGCTAGGGAGTTTAGGATTTTGGGGGGTTTAGGGTTTTGCGCCGCTGGCCTTCAAATTCCATAGCGTAAAGGGTACCTGAACTCGCAAATGTCCAAGAACCGTTCCGGGCCTTGTAATACGGGTCCTATCCGTTCAGGCTTTGAGATTCGAACCCCCCGTTCTCTCCAACCCCCAAACCCTAAGCCCCAACACGCCTTCAAAGCAACTTCTTCCAAGGCTGAAGCCCTATACATCTAAACCTGACCCCTCAACTCTGAACCCGAAAACACTCTAAAACAGGGTCCTAGCCCTCGACCTCAACACGTCTCCTGAGGCCCAGCGCCCAAAACCTAAAGCCCTAAACCCAGAACCCTAAAACCTCTCCTGAGGCCTGCCTTCAAGCAATGTGCGGCTACGAAGTTCAAGGACGCAGGGCTTGGCGACCTCGCACGGCATCCGGAGGCCGTCGGGTCATCCGAGATCCCCTCCTGCTGGGATTTCTTTACTTGGCGTGCTTCCGGTTGGCTCTTAGGACTTTAACTTTTTGGGTTTCTATAAAAAAACAAAAAGTTTTGGATTTAGGCTTCAGAGTTTTTAGGGTTCAGGATTGGGCTTTGGGGTTTGATTATTAGGGTTTAGGTGTTTAGGGTTTAGGGTTTCGATTTTTAGGGTTTTAGGGTTTTTGGCTTTTAGGGTTTGGGTTTCTTGGTTCATGAGGGTTCCTTTCGAAACCCCGATCCCTCGCCAAATGACCCCATTGAGATTGTCAGTTTCAGCTCCCATACCCTTTAGGGTTTATGGTCTAGGCTTCGGGAATTTCACATTTTTGCCTTTGTGTTCGGATTATGTTTTTTCATAGCAACCACTGCAGACCAGAATCTAGACGTGTGCCTCTTTGGTTACCGAACCCTAAACCCTAAACCCATGGATTTTGGTAGGGCTAAGGAGAGCGAGACTTCTCAAGAACTTCCCGATCCCCGATGCTTTCAGGCGCATGTGGCTACAGGGGTTTAGGGCTTAGGGCTTCAATCAGAAACGCCAAACCATCAAGCCCCCTACCCTCAACCGTTCATATAGGAACCTAAATAATTAAAAAGTAATATTCCGAAAGGTTGCTCCATCTCATCCTTATTATCGTTAAGAAACGATACAGGAGGCCAAAACCCTCTTTTTGTTTTATTTAGGCCCCTCATTAAACCTGAACCAGGTGTTTCGGCGCCTGCGCCTCAACCATCCGAGCCTATCTGCGCTACCAATGCCGAACTCCTTCCCCAAGATCACGCGGCCTGTCCTTCATAGAGAAAAAGGCTTCGCCTAGAGGGTGCAACTGCCCAACGAGTAAGTGAAGGGCTTTCTGTCGGCCAACACTATACACTGCGCGGTGTTTGGTACCTATAGTAAGGCCCCCAAAAAAGTTGGAAACCGGATTAAGGACAAACAGTGCTGGGATTCACTATACGTCCAACTTTTGGGTAATAATATTTGGTCTAAGACCCTCTTCTTTGAGCGTTCGGACCCTGAGGGGTGTGCCTTGGGGAGTTTAGGCTGCAGTGTTCCGGAGTATGTTCGCTTTTCCATGATTGAATCCCTGACCAAAAACCTGAACCCTTCAATCCCTAGGGCCTTTACTGGGTTCTTGTTAAGGGATTTAATTTAAGTTACCATAATAAGGAAACCATATTACTTACTATAGATCCCCACTATGGTAACTTAAATTATATCCCTTAACAAGAACCCTGTTTATGATGCTTTCGGCTTGCATGTGGGAGTCTGGGAAGATCGGGGACTTAAATGGAGGCCCTCTCAGGTGACCGTCGCCAGTGTTTACCCAGAGAACCCAATACCCCTTACTCAAGGAATATACGTTAAACCATAGTATTAAGGCCCCTATCATTTAAGGTATATTCCTTATTTAAGGGGTATTGGGCTCTCTGGGTACATCGGAAAAGAGTCGGGACCCCGCGTTTTGCTGAATGCAGATCCACGACCCGCACTTCAACACTTCCGTCGTTTGGAGCCTCATAATTCTGGAAACTTCGCCCTAAGGCACTAAAGCCCAAAATTTCCGCTGGTTTTCCTTTTCGGGTTCCTGGTTCGGTCTGAAAGTAGAACAGCGAAGTGCCCCGATGTTAGGGTTTAGGGTTTGAGTCTGGTAATCCACTAGGGAGCCCTGAGAAATACTTGTACTAGCTTTTCCGACTCGACGACGATCCTGAAGTTGAGTTGTTCCGACTCGTCCTTGGGAATCCTGAAACCCAACTGTTATCTCTGTCTACCCTGGGTTTAGGGTTCAGGGTTTAGGGTTTAGGGGTTTAGGGTTTAGGGTTTAGGGGTTTAGGGTTTGGGGCCGAAGTCAAATCTCATCAAATTGACTTTGAGGTTCAAGGGACGTGATAAGTAGGGGTTCGAAAGTTCTAAGTAAAGTCGCAAGAGCAGCAGAGCAAGCGACTTTGGAGCCTAAAGCCCTGAACACTAAAGCTTCTGAGATACCACAAAAAGCCTCCAAACCAGGCCTATACCCAGAGAGCCCAATACCCCTTAAATAAGGAGTATACCTTAAATCATATTATTAAGGCCCAATACCCCTTAAATAAGGAATATACCTTAAATTATAGGGGCCTTAATATTATGATTTAAGATATATTCCTTAATTAAGGGGTATTGGGCTCTGGGTAAGCCCTTAACGCAGAACCCAAAGCTCCTCAATCGTAAGGCAAGAGGAGATCTTGACAAGTTTGGTGGAGAGCCTGAACACAAAGGGCGCCAACAGTGTCTTAGCTCTCCAATACCCAACCTTTAAACACTTTTTGTTCTCTTTATATAATTTAGTAGTAACCTAAACCCTAAACCCTAAAACCCTAAACCCTAAAACCCTAAAGCCTACACCCTAAACTCTAAACCGGCTTAGTCGTAACCTGAAAGTTTAGCCCCTTTGTTTCCCTGGCTTATTCGACCAGTAAGAAACCCCTAAAGCCCTAAACCCTGAACTCTAAAACCCTACACCCTAAAAGCCTAAAGCCCTAAGCCCTAAACCCTAAAACCCAAAGTTACACACCCTCTATTTCCCCGGCTTATTCGACCAGTAAGGTGTCTGGGACAGAGAGAGCCGCTAGGCCGCCCTTGGCTGCGAAAAAAAAGCGGGGTTTAGGGTTTAGGGAGAGTCGAGGCGTAATGTAGGGGCCTTGATAATTAGAGGGTTCCTTATTGTAGTTATAGTATAATATACCCCCAAACCCTATAGGAGTCGAGGCGTTGCGGTTGATGGTATAAATCCTGGGTTTAGGGTTTAGAGTACAGGGTTTAGGGTTTAGGGTTGAGGGTTTAGAGTAAAGGGATTTCGGGTTTAGGGTTGATGGTATAGATCCTGCATTCCACCCAAAATAAGGAATATGTACCACAATTCCCATAGCTTAGGGTCCTTAAGGTGATGCAGGATATATATCATCAACAGTAGGAAGTTGTAAGCTTGGGGTTCGGGGTTTAGGCTTAAGGGTCCTAAAGCCTAACCCTATAAACCCTAAACCCTATAAACCCTAAACCCTAAGCCCTATAAGCCCTAAACCCTGTAAACCCCTCTAGACTTCAGGCGTAGCACTTTCTGGGGTTTCGATTTCAGGGTCTAGGGTTTACCTTAACCCCAAAAAACCTGCTTTTTTTGAGGACTTATATAAAAAGAAATTCATAGCCAAAGGGACCCTAAAATGGAAGGTCCTTTAGGTTCCAGGCAGGGATTGAGGTCTAGGACATTTTCAGGTGGGTAGTTACCGTTATAGGAGCCTTATAGAAGGCCTACATACCTTATAGAAGCCTTATAGAAGCCCTCGAAACCCTAAACTCCCCACCTGTAGCTTCCAAAGATTAAGTGGCTTCCCCTAAACCCTAAACCCCGAAACCCTAAACCCTTAAACCTTAAACCCCACTTAAGCGGCTTCCCTCAATGAGGTGAAGAGGCGTGGACGGTGGACAAGGGGCTGGCTGCCATCGCCGCGAAGAGAGGTCCCTCGGATCTAGGGCTTCGGGTTTAGAGTTTAGGGGTTTAGGGTTTGGGGGTTTAGGGGTTTAGGGGTTTGGGGGTTTAGGGGTTAGGGTTTAGGGTTTAGGAGTTTGGTGTTTAGGGGTTAAGGTTTAGGGTTTCTTGTTCACGTGTTTGCAAGCCTTCATGTTATGTGGCTGTGAACTGCACGAGTGCTTAAGTCTGAAGAAGTACGTAAGAATGATAGAAAAAACGCATATAATCATAGAAAATGTGTATATGTCAGTATATGTGCATAGACACACGCAGCATACATATACTTCTTGAGAACCTTAATGTTATCCTAAGGTGTTAATAGGGATCTATACTGAATAACATGATTTCCTTATTATAGTAACTTAAACTAAACCCTAAAACCCTAAACCCTACACCCCTACACCCCTTAATGATATCTCTGGTAATGCATTCGCCGAGGTTTGTCAGACAGCCGTCTGCTGGGTGTCTTCGTGCAGCACGAGCTGCTCGGATGCTTTCTGTGTATGTTTGTCTTCGTTTGTCTTTGTTTGAATCCGAGGTTTGTGTTTGTAGTTCTTGGGTTGTTTGTGTGTGTTTGTTTGTGTGGTGAGTCTGTGTATGCCTAAACCCTAAAAAAAACTAACCCTTACTCCCTAAACCCTAAACCATAAACCCTAAACCCCTTGTTGGTTTGTTGGTTTGTTGGTTGGCTTGCAGGCCGGCTGGCTGTCTGGTTTGCTGGCTGGCTGTCTGTTTGTCTGTTCTGTCTGTTCTGTCTGCTTGTCTGTTTGCTAGATATTTAGTTGTTTCGCTCTTTCTCCATGTGATGATAAGTATTATGTTTGTTTGTTTGTTTGTTTGTTGGTTTGTTGGTTTGTTGGTTTGGTTGTTCGTTCGTTCGTTCGTTTGTTTGGTGGGTGGGTGGGTGGGTGGGTGAGTGGATGGGTCGGTCGGTCGGTCGGTCGGTTGGTTGGTTGTGTGAGTGTTTAGTTGGTTTTGTTCGTGTGCTTTGTGTGTGTCTCTGTGTGTGTGTGTGTGGGGACTTTACGATTCGTTGTGGCTTAGCTCAGAGAACCCAATACCCCTGAATTAAGGAATGTACATTAAATCATAATATTAAGGAACCCTATAATTTAAGGAATGTTCCTTCATGAAGGTGTATTGGGTTCTCTGGGAGGGTAGGACAGGATGTCGTTGGTTGCCATGTATCACATTCCCAACTCCTGTACGGGATTCAGAACAGCCCACAACCATAAGGCTCACCGTTTCTGAGACGTGGGGGGTCTCATGCAGAATCCTAAGGCAACCAGATGTAATCCTACTCTCAGGCACGTTCTCAAGATCATTCTGGCCATCTACAAGCAAAACGTTCTCTCCTGGTCCAAGAGGGCGCTAGACACTGCCAACAGCCAGGCAGGGTTTCGCGAAGAGGGTTTAAGGTTTAGGGGCTAGGGTCTATGTAGGGTTTAACATAGGGGCCGGAATTACCTATACTATTTTGGGGGTTCATTATTATAATTATACTATAGAGGAGCCCAAAACCCTCTCATTGTGAAGGCCCCTGCATTAGGCGGTTTAGGGTTCGTAGGGTTTCTCTGCAAGTTCTTGAATGTTTAAGCAGGAAGCAGGTCTCCCCGCGGTTTCCCTAAACCATAGCTGTTTCTAGCACAATTCTTCAGCAGAATTACCTTTAGGGTTTAGGGTTTAGGGACAGTGCCCTCGGCCTCTAAATCCTGAATTCGGACAAAACCTTGCTTAAACACAAAGCCTATGCACGATCGAAGAGAATTTGCAACTCTACAGAACCTCCTGTTTTTGCTGGTTCTCTTGCTCCCACTCTTGCTTCTGCTCTTGCTCTTGCTCCTGCTTCTTCCTCATGCGCTTGCTCTTACATCCCCCAATTCAGACACCGGCTTTAGAAGGCCGGGATGATTTCAGGGGGAACTCCCGGAAAGTGATTTTGCACTAGGAAGCGAATACTGAAGCCCTGAACCCTGAGCTGCCTTCACATCACAACTTCAAGTAGAACAACTACCACATCCTCGCCCTAATCTTGAAGTACTAAGCCCTAAGCCCTGAAAGCCTTGATCCTTGATCCCCAAAACCCAACAGCCATCTTTCAACAAGTCCTCTAAGCCCTAAAAGTCCTGATCCCTGATCCCCAAACTCCAAAACTCAGCTTCAAAGAGCAGTCCGACTCCCGATATCCGGAAGGCAGTGAAAAAGGCGTTGCAGCAGCTTTCCGGTGGAGAGCGCACCCTTGCGAAGACGAAGGGTTCAGGGTGCAGGCTTAGGGTTTTGGGTGTTAGGGTTCAGGTTTTGGGTTTGGGGTTCGGGGTAAGGGCAGTGAAAGTGGTTCACAAGGGTTTGAAAGCGTTTGTTTATGCAGCGTTACAGGGTTGTTGTACAGCAGTCTTTACGTGCTCCGTATTAAAGAAAACCTAAGCCTAAACCCTAAAACCTTAAAGCCCTGAACCCTAAACCCTAAAATCCCAAACCCTAAACCCTAAAGCCCTAAATCCCTTTGCTTTTGTGGGTTTTCTGAGGTTCATGGTGCTTCGCACCTTGACAAACGTAGGAGCTCCCTTTCAAGCCTCCTTTACTGGCTCCTTTATGGATTCCTTCAGGGGCGTATGGTTGACGACTAGACGTCAGGATGTAGGGCTCCTGTTTGATGGTTTTCTGTCTGCAGATTTCATGAGTTTTTGAAGGATCTTCGGAGCGCTTTATTAGATTTGGGTTTAGACTTCGAGCATTTGGGGCATTCACCTGACTTGGGCGGTAAACTTTGAGAGCGTCAAATTCAGCGTTCAGGATGTATGGTTTGATTGGTTCTGAGTAGAAGATGGGTACTTCTATTGCACATTGGTTTTTGAGGAGTCATAGACCTCTGATTGATAGACTCCCGTAGTTGGATCCCTGATGCACGCAGAGTGTACTCATAATCATATATAATTACTAGCGAGGAGTAATCAATCAGGGGTCTACATAGAGCGTGTGTGAGACCCCTACAAACCCTTATCGAGCCCGTTAATTAGAAGCCTTATAGAAAAACCCTAAGCCCTTATAACACTCTAAAGATTCCTTGTAAGCCCCATGTTTAGGGGTTTTGGGTTTCTTACGAGGGTTTAGGGTTTTAGGGTTTAGGGTTTGGGGTTTCAGGGTCTAGGGTTTTAGGGTTTAGGGTTCAGTAGACCTTAAACATAGATACAGGTTGTTGTACTTGGAGCTACGTGGGTGGTTCTAAGTGGGTTTGTAAGTCCCCCAAATATGGGTTGTGACTAGAGCTACCCTACTTGCAACCTCCACTGTTATAGCCACCCATGTCCCAGAGAACCCAATACACCTTAATTAAGGAATATACCTTAAATTATAGGGGCCTTAATATTATGATTTAAGGTATATTCCTTAATTAAGGTGTATTGGGTTCTCTGGGGAACCCTCGAGCAGCCTTTGCACCTCAAGCCGCAAAGGACAAGCCAAGCCGTTGAACAGCTGCAGCTGGGCCGTGTGGCAGCGGGCGCTGTCAGGCCCGCGATAAGAGCAAGCATTCACCAGCGCTGCGACAGTGGGCACGGAGAATTGCGGTAATGAGTAAACCGTAAACCCTAAACCCTAAACCCTAAGAGGTGCGGGTTGGGCAGACCTCTCACTGCTATCTGTTGATCACCCGGTCGCTCTAACGATATCAAACAGCAAGGGTACAATGACCTTGAACCCTCAACCCCAGGTCCCTAAAAGGGTAGTATCCCTAAGCCCTAAACACTAAACCCTAAAAGGGGTAGTATCCCTAAACCCGAAAGGCTAAATAAACCCCAAACTTAGTCCTCCAATACCCAACCTTTAAACTTTTGGGGTTCTTATATAACTTAGTAGCAGTCCGAAAGTTTAACCTTTTATTTCCCTGGCTTATTGGGGAAGTAAGTACAAGGGTAGTAGGCTACACCTCCGAGGATGGTTAGGAGTTAGACCCAGAGAACCCAATACACCTTAATTAAGGAATATACCTTAAATTACAGGGGCCTTAAAGGGATCTATAAGGGTCTCTATAAGGGTTCTAAAGGGATAAGGAATATATACACCTTAATTATAGGGGCCTTAATATTAAGATTTAAGGTATATTCCTTAATTAAGGGGTATTGGGTTCTCTGGGGAGCATTCCTTGGTTCTTTTCGAAGCCTCAGTGCCAGGCTTTGTGTCGCTGAAAGCACCTGGTGATCGGCTGGCCTTCCTACAACAGCTGAAGCTTGACGGTTCAGGTTTAGGGTTTCGGAGTTTAGGGGTTTTGGGTTTTAGGCTTTTCGGGTTGAGGGATTTAGGGTTTAGGGGTTTGGAATTTAGGGGTTTCGGGTTTAGGGTTTAGGGGTTTGGGCGCGGATGTAATTTTGACGTACAGGTGTACAACTAGTATTCGGTTCCTTGTGGAGTCCCTGTGTCACGATACTACTTTGGTGTTCTTTTCGTTGGCTCTTAGGGCTTTAACTTTTTGGGTTTCTGTATGAACTATAATAAGGAGACTAAAAGTTTAGCCTTTTGGAGGGGTTCAGAAGCCAGCCAAGATAAACTGCGTACATCTCCGACATTGGTTCAAGCTTTGGCAGGGATCTATTCTCTCTCTCTCTCTCTCTCTGATTGTCCAGGGTGTTAGCGTGCGGGATACCCTAAACCCCAAAACCCCAAAACCCCTAAACCCCTAAACCCTAAACCGGGTGTTCTGGATTCTAGAATTTGGTTTGGGGGCAGGTTGAACCCTGAACCTCCGAACAAGTGGCAAAACCCTCAACCCTAACCCGTAGCTGAAAAGACCTACCTTTTTAGAGTTCCTCCTTAAAAAGGTAGGTTCTTTGGGGCTACAGGAACACCCTAAAAGCCTCTACAGCTACAGCAGTAAAGTTCATTTTGACAAAATACCTAAACTGGCCTCAACATCATAAACTTACATTTTGGCGAAGAATAGTTACTCTTCAGCAAGAACCCAAAACCGTAAACCCTGTACACTTAGGTACACTTTTAACAAAAACCCTAAACCCTTAGTGCCTCCAAGTAGGGACTTCAAGAACACGAGGACGATGGACAACTTGGCGGGCGACTTGAATCCAACGGTCTCTCCAGAGCGATGCGGCCACGGTTGAGGGTTTAAGGTTTAGGAGTTTAGAGTCAGGGGTCAGGTTGTTTTGAGTGAGTTGTAGAGGGTTTCGATTCGTGTTGATCGCCCATTCGAGGCTGTTACCGCGTTTTGTGGAGTTTGGGGAGGACCCTCAACCCTAAACCCTAAACTCCCTAAACCCTAAAACCCTAAACCCGAAACCCTAAAGACCCTAAAAACCCTAAACCCCTAAACCCTAAACCCTAAACCCTAAAAGCCCCAAGCCCCTAAAGCCCTAAACCCCTAAACCCTAAACCCCTAAACCCTAAAACCCTACACCCTAAACCCTAAACCCCATAGCACCCTTTAAAGGAAGCCTAGGATCCCTATAGATCCCTTTATAAAGGAACCCTAAAAAGCCACCCGAAAGCCAGGCTCCAGCAGTCGACGCAGTCTTTCCTGCGAAGCTGCGTGGGCCCCATGCTCTTCGCCAGCTTCACCCTGGCGACCAGCGGCTTCGTCCTCCTAAACCCTAAACCCTAGACCAAAATATAGGGGGTGTAGGGTTTAGGGTTTGGGATTGAGGGGTTTAGGGTTTAGGGTTTTGGGGTTTAGGGTTTAGGGTTTAGAGTTCCCCAATACCCCTTAATTAAGGAATATACCTTAAATCTGAATACCAAGGCCTTATAATTTAAGATATATTCCTTACTTAAGGTGTATCGGGTTTTCTGACCCTATAAGCCCTAAACTTCTAAACCGACAGTTTAGGGCTTCGTAGGTTTAACGGCTTCAGGGTTTTTAGGTTTAGGGCGGGGTTTTGGGGTTTAGGGTTTAGGGTTGATTTAGTTCCCCAATACCCAACCTTTAAACTTTTTTGGGTCCTTGTAATTTTGCAATCATCTGAAAGTTTAACCTTTTATTTCCCGGGCTTATTGGGGAAGTAAGAAACAGTTTCGGGCTTCAGGGTTTGGGGTTCAAGGCGTTCGGGTTTAGTAGGTTTAACGGCTTCACGGTTTTAGGTTTAGGGCTGGGCTTTAGGGTTTAGGGCCCTGGGATTGGTTTTTGGTTTGGTTGCTTTGTTTAAGTGTCGTTGGGCTCCTCTGGTCATACTAGGTAGGCCTTTGGGATATTTTACATTTGCCCTTATTGGGCTTAAGAGGACCCTATTTACTAATATTTTCAGAGGCTTTAAATGGCCAACCAGCTATAAGTTGTGGAAACTTCCTTTCCCGTGCAGGTTGGGGAAGTATAGCTTCTCGACTCTGCGATGTCATTGAGGGTATCGGTACAGGGTTTTCCTCACAAAGCATGTCTCATGCTTGTTATCATGCAGACCCAAAACAGTGTGTAATTAGGAAGCAGCATGCTTCTGTTTGTGGGCCCAACTAAGACTTCAAGACGGCCTCAAGCTGCAATGCCGGTACGTGCTGCAAAGCTCTATACTATACTTTATAGCCTCAACGCCTCGATCCTGTAAGTTCTGCATTTTCTCCTAAACCCCATATAAGGTCATAAACCTGAGCAAACAACCAATAAGCCCGGTAAATTCTGAAATCGCGGCCGAGAAGCTTCATTCTAGAGCCCCAACCTCTACAGAGTAGTGGGCCAGTGCCCATGGGTTACAGGGTATTACAGGGTATAACGGTAGAACCCCCCAAAAAATAGCCCCTAAACCCTAAACCCTAGTAGTGGGAGCCACAGGTAAGAAGTTGCCCGGCGTCAGCCCTCCCGACGAGAACGCCATCTACTCTGCAGAGCACTCGCGAAATCTGCCGGAGCTCAAGTGGCTGGCCATGGCTACTCGCCTTCACAAAAGGTTTAGGGGTTTAGGG
>CAJNJA010014461.1:0-12189 GCA_905231915.1 Symbiodinium necroappetens | reverse complement strand
GAGAGAGAGAGGGAGGGAGGGAGGGAAAGAGGCGAGACGGAGAGGCAGGAAGACCCAACATTTGAACATTGGTGTTGTGCTGATGCGTCGTTCTGCTGAGCCAATATGTCTGCAATGTACCCTAACCGCCCTATCCCTAAGCTTTAAACCCTAAAGCCCCTAAACCCTGAAAAGCGAGCCTCAGTAGTAACCCTTCATCTTAAGCCTCATCAGTAACAATGAATAAAAGCAATTCTCACCAATAGGAGCCCTTAGTATGGATGCCCTTATATCATCTAACCCTCAAGAATGCCTTTGACAATCCTTAAGCAACAGCTCAAAGGAGGTTCACTTAGAAATTCTAAGCCCTAAACCCTCAACCCTGAACCCTAAACTCTAAGCCCTAAACCCTAAACCCTAAACCCTTAAGCCCTTAAGCCCTTAAGCCCTAAAGGAAAGTAACCTTCCCTAGTCCAGGTGGGAGCAGAGCAGGCCGAAATCAGGAGCCTGGGCTGCAAGGGAATTGTTCAGGGGTTAGGATCCCCCGGAAAGCCCTACTATACCCCATCAGGGGTTTAGGGTTTTAGGGTTTAGGGATTTGGGTTTAGGAATTAGGGTTTAGGGTTTAGGGCTTAGGGTGACCTCGAGGGCCCTTTCTGGGGTTCGTGTTAGTGTTCTTAATACAAAAAAACATGTGTGCGTGTGTGTAGATTTTTGTATGTTCAGCTCCATGGGGTTTATTGAGAGCATAGCATGTTTGTTATATTTCTGACTACGGCCGCTTAAGTTTAGGGCCAGGGCTAAGATAGGAGCTTAAATAATGATTTAGGGTTTGCGGTTTTGGGGTTTAGAGTAGCCCGCCATAGAGTCGTCCAACATAGGGGCTTGAACAATCATGGGTTTAGGGTGTTGGGGTGGTCTGGCGATGGTGCGTGAAACTCAGTACTATTATTATCCAGGGTTCTCCGATAAAAGTGTATTCTCATTCTACCATTCCTGAAAGCCCTTACTTCAATTCCTAAGGCTCTCCGTAAAGGTCCAAAGGACCTAATGATGAGGTACGTGGGCGTAGGATGTTGGTCTTGTCGGTTAGTATGTTGGAGAGTATATGACCCTAAACCCTAAACCCTTAGACCGTGGTATATGATGTTGGTGCTTGGGCTTTTGGGGTCCAGTATCAGGGCCAACTCATCACCAATACGATTGTTGATGACATAAATCCTGCACTGCCTTAAGGACCCTAAACTATGGAAAATATGGTATAGTCCATAATATGAGCAATGCAGGATTCATATCATCAACCGTATTTCGGGGCTCTGAATTATACTTGTTTAACAGTGTGCCCCAAAAACCCGATCCCACTTCTTAAGGCCCCTACTCTATTGAATAAAAGAGGGCAGTGCGACTCATCACGTCAAAGGCGGTCATGACTATCATCACGCTTTAGGGTTTTAGGGTGTACCCATAGGCCCCTAAGTAGTTCCATTTTACGGCTTTTCTTTAGAATCCTATAAGGTAATCCCAAAACGGAACTACTTAGGCGCCTATGGGTTTAAGGTTTAGAGTTTAGGGCTCGCTTCTGTTTTGACGACGATTCGGCCTAAATCCTCCGATTCGCACGAAACTCGCGACCCTCCTAGACCTGATTCCCATTCTTAGGGCTCCAGCTGCCGAAATCATGGGGTAACGGCTACTGGGATATATGGTTAGTAACCTGGGTTTAGGGTTTTTGGGGTTTAAGGTCTAGGATTTAGGATTTATGGTTCGTAACCTACTATTTATGTAGCTGAAGCCTTACCCTAAGGCTCAAAATAGCCCAAAAGCCTCATATAGTATGGCCTTTGGGCCCCAAAAGCCTTAAAATATGAGCCCTTAGAGCCTTCGGGTATGCTACGGCAGGCGGCGTGGACATCCCACTGGTGCCGCCCCCGTCACTTCCGGGCGCCGTGGAGTTCCGAAAGAGCCCCGGCGAGAGGCAAAGCTTCGGAGTTTCAGAAAATGTCGGAGGAAGCCTCCTCTTAAGGTTCAGGGTTTAGGGTTTAGGCTTTAAGGGTTTAGGGTTTAGGGTTTGGGTTTAGGGGTGGTTCATGTTTCTGCGAAGTTCAACCATCATGCAAAGTAGCTCATGTGCATCCGAAAGTTCGGCGAACCTAGCAGGGGCTTTGGAGGCCAAACCGCAACCACATGCCTGCAGCATAAGCCCATCTCGCCTGAACTCTTACAGCCAAAACCGCAAACCTCAACATGAAATCCTGCCAACCTGCTGGTCAACGGGCTTGAATATGTGCGAATACTCTTCCTTAGGGCCACCTGAGAAAAGCAGTTAACAGATTCTTTAAAAACGCGACAACCTTGTTCTGACTGTTAAGGTTTCTATTTTATGGAGCATGTATATGCACCTGCACATGAATCTGCAAGAGTACTAAGAATTACAACTTGTCAGTTGCATTACTGCTATTACATACATACTTGTGTATAATGAATGTATATATATATATACATATATATATATACACATGGATATAGTCATACCCCACTACATGAACTCATGGTCGGGTTCCCGCTACATGTAGATGCCTATGCCTTGGCACAACTTGCCACGCTTCTCAAAGCGCGAACCCAGAGCGCCCCAAACTGCAACGCCCGAGCTCCCATTTCCATCCCAACAACACACAAAAAATCCTAAAGCACATCAACAAAACCCCGACACCGCCCTTCATTAGCCCTAAGCTAACTCCTGCACCCCCCCTCCAACCCCCCCAACCCCCCTAAAACCCTAAACCCTTAAACCCCAAACCCCAAAACAATAAACCCCTAAAGCCTAAACCCTAACCCCTCAAAGCCTAAACCCCTGAAGCCTAAGCCCCTAAAGCCTAAACCCCCTAAACCCTTAAACCCTCAATCCCTAAAGCCTAAACCCTAACCCTTCCCGCCCCGAAGACCGAAACCGCAACGCAGCGCCACCCAGGAGCGGGTCCGGCGACTCCCTGGAGAGGCGCCCCAACTATTCAAACAGGGCTCCTTTTAAGGGTTACTATAGCGATCTAAAGAATTACCTGCACTACTTTGGGGGTTCCTGATTCTAGCTAGTATGCCCCAGAACCCTGCGCCCTATTCTAATTATATACGGCCCCTACATTACTCGAAGAGGGCTCCTTTTAAGGCATGCGTTATCAATCAGGTGTTTTTTATACATAAGGGTTGCACAGGGGTTACTATCATCGGCCAGGATCATTGTACATACAGGTTGCTTTGAAAGTTGAGCGACTATCAAGCAGGGTTTGTATGTGTATGTATAGATATAAAAATTAAGTATACATATATATATAGAGATATACATAAGAGTTCCATAAGGGTTACTATTATCAATCAGGGTTATTATGCAGAAGGGTTTCGTTGAAATGGTTACGACGAGCAATCAGAGTTATTATACATAGGGGTTCAAACGAATCGAAAGGATTGCGATTATCAATCATGGCTTTTAATACATAGGGGTTCCTAAAGGTTTACGATTGTCAATCAGGGTTATTATACACAGGGTTCCATACGGGTTACGATTATCAATCAGGGTTTTGATACATATCGGTTCGAGAAGGGTTACTTTGATCAGCCAGGGTTATTATACGTGAGGGTTCCTTTGAAGGGCTTGCGATTATCAAGCAGGGTATATACCTATATATATATATACACACATACATACATATAAGGGTTCCACAAGGGTTACGTTACGATTATCAACCAGGGTTATTATACAGAAGGGTTCCTTCCATAAGGGTTACGATTATCAACCAGGGTTATTATACAGAAGGGTTCCTTCCATAAGGGCTACGATTTTCAACCAGGGTTTGTTTATACATAAGGGTTCCATAAGGGTTACGATTATCAATCAGGAATATTATGCATAGAATGCATTTTTAAAGGGTTATTGTACATAAGAGTTCCATAAGGGTTTGATGTAGGGGCGTAGGCCAAACTTTCCCGTGTCTTTTTTTGTGTTTGAGGCTTTTTGGGGTTTAGGGTTTGAGGGTCGATAGGGGGTCGGGGTTTAGCGTTTAGGGTTTAGGGTCGGGGGTAAAATGGGTTTCGGGCTAGGGGTGCATGCCTTACTTCCCTCCCTGGTTTGTTTTTTTGATTGTGAGTGGTTTATTGGCTTTGGGTTTGTCAGGTGTCCGGGCCTTGTTGTCCCAGCTTCAGCCAGGGTTTCATACTGCCTGTAGCGGCTTATCCCTAAACCCTAAACCCCTAAACCCTTATTATGAGGGGTTTACAAGATTGTCGAATGGCTTCGGAATCGCGGGCCGTCTGATATCAAAGGCAGCTACAAGACTAGCCACTGTTGATGATATAAATCCTGCATGACCTTAAGGACCCTAAACTATGGGAATTGTGGTATATTCCATATTATGGGGTAATGCAGGATTTATACCGCAAGTTGACGTTTGATACTCGTGCCACATAACCGAGTGAGTAGCCCTGTACGCATGATCACTGTAGCAGATCCTACATTATATATATATGCATACGTATATATATATATAGATAGATATAGATATATACCCTAAACTCTAAGCCCTGGAACCCTCTAAACCCGAAAACCCTCAACCCTAAAACCCTTAACCCTAAACCCTGAACCCTAAGCCCCAAAAACCCTGAACCCTAAGTTGCTAGGTTCCCCAGTAGTACCCTTTTGCTCTTTTTGATTGGGGGTCTCCTTAGCCGAATATTAGGAAAAAGGGTACCCTTATTATTGAGTGGTTACTGGGGAACCTAATTTCCTAATTTGTCTCGAACCAGGCGGCCTTCGTTGCCTACACCTCCAGCACGGCCGCCGCCATCTCCCAAGGGAGGGATGCCTCTGGGACTCTATTTCGATTCCCAGGGCTGTGGTTCAGCGTTTAGGGTTTTAGGGTTTGGAGTTTTAGGGTTTAGGGGTTTGGGGTTTTAGCATGTTTTAGGGTTTAGGGTTTTTTAAGGTTTAGGGTTCAGGGCTTTAGGGTTGTAGGATGTTTTTAGGGTTTAGGGGTTTAGGGTTTAGGGTTTTTAGGGTTTCGGAGTTTAGGGCCTGTTAGGGTTTAGGGTTTAGGATCGTGGAGACCTGGCACAAGGGAAGGATGTAGTAACCACTGCGCTACCATAGCGAGCCATTAAGCTAAACCAGCTGCAAGCAGTGCCGCGTAGTGACGATCAGCGATCATCTTTCCCAGGATGCTTTGCGCAAAACCTTTGCTGCCAACGGCTACGTCGGCTACGTTTACCCTAAACAAACCCCTAAGCCAAAAACCCTGTAAATCTAAACCCGCAACTCCTAAACCCTAACCCGAAACTCGGAACACCAATCCCGAAGCCCTAAAGCCAGTATCGTTGGCTTTGCTTGCATAGCGAAGACGTTCTGATCTGCATCTTTCCGCTAGAGGTCCAATGGACCGAATTAGTAGGTACCTGGGTTTAGGATAGTCAACCCTAAACCCTAAAAGAACTAAACCCTGGAAATAAAACCCTAAACCCTAAGTAGAAACCCTAAACCCTAAAACAAAACCCTAAACCCTAACCCAAAGCCTCGTAGAAGAGGACCGGATCATTTGGTACTTAGGCCCTTGGGGTGGGTTCGACTTCGGGGCAGTGAAATGCCATGACGCTGGGCGCCCGGCCAGCAACAAACCAGTTTTTGTTTTAGGGTTCAGGGTTTAGGGACTAGGGCAAACCCTAAACCCAAAATTTCAACCCTAAGCCCTAAACCCACAGGGTTTTGGGTTTAGTACTCCGCTTTCGGGCCGTCCACGGCTCACATTTTGACCCCTTGCCTGCTGCCCGAGGAGTCCGAAGGGACTTGCACTCAGCCCTTGTCACGGTTTAGGGTTTAGAGTTCTGGCAAACTGCGCCCCAACCACCTGAAGTACTCGTTTTTGTGATCTCGGGGACATGCCGTCACAGAAGCCGAGGACTTTGCCGCCCCCAGTGCCACCGATGAGGAGGCACGATGTTTTGAAAAGGCAGTTGCACTCTTGCTGTAGTTGTTGTTGTGCGCAGCGAAGCATTACTAGATGGTTTGCTTCTGTACAGTCTGTGAGAACTCTTGATACCATTACTTATGATTACCGTTAGCATTGCTACTCCCACTCTTGCTCGTACTACTATTGTACGACTACTTCTGCTACTACTGCAGCTACTACCACTACTACTACTACTACTACTACTACTACCACTACTACTACTACTACTACTACTACTACTACCGCCACGACGATTACGACCACGATTGCTGCTACGACTACTACTGCTTCTGCTATTGCTGCTGCTGTCACCTCTGCACCCAAAGCCGCGAAGCCTAGGCCCGGACCCCCGAAGCCAACGCAAACCTTACAATTAGGGCTTGGGGTTTGAGGGCTTTAGGGCTTTAGGGCTTTAGGGGTTTAGGGGTTTAGGGGTTTAGGATTTAGGGTGTTAGGGGTTTAGGGGATTTAGGGGTTTAGGGGTTTAGAGTTTAGGGGTTTTAGGGGTTTGGGGTTTAGGGGCTTACGGTCTAGGGTTTAGGGTCTCGGGTATAAGCCAAGTAAGATCCTAATGGTACCGTTACAGCAGCCTTACTAGACTCGAAACCCGAACCCCCACAGGCTGAAAGGACCTTCCAAGAGCCCGGCGCCGAAAGTATATCATAGAGTATAATAGAACAGAACTGAATAGTACAGAATAGAATGGACTACAGCAGAACATAATAGACTAAAGTCGATTATCATGGCAGATAATCAACTATACCAGAATCGAATAGAATAGACTCGAATATAACAGACGCAAACCTTTCTTTCATTTCGTTCACTTACGTAGGCGAGCGCTGTCGCCGGCCGCTCCCGTGTCGCCGGCCGCTCCCGGATCGCCGGTAGTCGCGGGCCCAGCGCACGGAACGCCGAGGTTTCGCGATTCCTTTCAAGGGTCACTTTAAGGGTTCACCCAAAGGGTAGCAGTAGGGTTTAGAGGTTTAGGGCAGGGTTTAGGATTGAGACCATGGCAGTCCCTTCTGTTAGGATGTAGGGGTTCTATGATAGGATTCCTTGTAAGGCTTACCTGTACTATTCGGTTCTATGGTACGGTTCCCTTTAAGGTCTCCTGTCATGGTTCCGAAGTTTCTGTAAGGGCTTTATAGGATTTAGGGTTTAGGGGTTAGGGTTTGGGGGTTGCACGGAACCGGCAGGCTAGGGTCTGGAAGCATATGATAGCATGATCACTTACCGGTACTATGCGCTCTAGGTATTGTCATGATCTTGTAGACCCAAACCCCAAACCCCTAGCCCTAAACCCCAGACACTAAACCCTGAATCCTAAAACCCTAAAACCCTAAACCCCAAACCCTAAACCCCAAACCCTAAACCTCAAACCCCAAACCCCATCCATCCAACCCTTGGGGCCTCCGGCCCCTTCCCGCCTTCGCAGCCTCCGAGCCGTTCCTCAACCCCTACAAACCTTCCGCCCTGAGGTTCAGGGTTTAGGGGTTTAGGGCTTTAGGGCTTTAGGGTGTGCAGGGTTTAGGGATTTAGGGGGTTTAGGTTTAGGGGTTAGGGTTGAGGGTTTGGGGTTTGACACTTGAGGTTCAGGCTTGAGGCTTCAGCAACACTATGCAGGCTGTAAGCCCGCAAAGCCCAAATCCGTCGTCCCCGCCTCTCTCAAGGGAGCTTTAGTAACCCGCTTGGGTGGTTCCCTAAATTAGGGTCCCTTTTGGGGTCCTTAAAAAAAAGGGTTCAGGGTCCCTAAACCCTAAGCCCCAAACCTAAAGCATAAAACCCATATGGGTAGTTCTCAAAAATAGGGTCCCTTTTTTGGGGTCCTTTTTTTATAAGGGTGCCGTACTATATTTGGGACACGAAAGGGGGCCCTAATTTAGAGAACTCCCCACTTCCCAAGATTTCAGCAGAACCCAGAAACAAGAGAAAGGTGTACCTTTAGGGTTTAGGGTTTAGGGTATCCCCACTGGATCCCAGACACTCCTTATAAAGCCCGGACCCTTGTCACCCCGAAGCCCTGCAAGCTAAACCCCCCCTCCCTCAAAGAACAGTCCATTCAACGTCCCAGATAGACCGTGTATAGAACGCTTACAGAACCCCATAAAATAAATTTACATGGAATGTACAAATATGTTTAAAGCCACTTGACAGAATTGGAATATGATTCTAAGCTTAGGGGCTGAGTAGGTAACCTTTACCCTTTTGGGGCTTGTATAATCCTACTATAATTCAAAAGGTTCACCTTTTTTGGGCTAAGGTACTCAGCCCCTAAGTTGGTTCAGGGTTACTATAGCGGCTCAAAGAATTGCCTATACTACTTTGGGGGGGGATCCTTATTCTACTCAGCCCCTACCTAGAGGCCCTTGGAAGAACTTGATGCGGACCCTAACCCCTAAACCCCTAAACCCCTAAACCCTAAACTTCAAAGAACTTCATGCGCCTGGCCCAGGGAAGCCACCTGGTGGTGCAGGTGAAGCCAGCTCCGCCCGCTTGGCTTCAACGGAGTTCTCATGGTATAGGGTTTAGGGGTTTAGGGTAACCTAAGCACTAGAACCTAAACCCTACAGTATAAGGGCCTTATTAATTAGAATAGGGTTTTGGGGCCCATTATACTATATTTATAAAAAGGAACCCCCAAAAACCTATTCTAAGCACTACCTGCACCCTTAAGAACCTCCCTTTTCAGGGTTCCTTATTATTGTGGTTTCCTCATAATAAGTCCTTAAAACGGTAGGTATTGCGGGGTCTAGGTAAACCCTAATGCGTACCTGTAACCCCAAACCCTACAAAATAGTAGGTTATGACCCCTTTAAACAGAGGGTATAACCCTTAAAACGGTGGGTTTGGGGATTCACAGGTAAACCCTATAGGGTTTGAAGGGGTTCGAGCTCAGTTCTGAGGCGAGGGCATGAACGCCAAGTATGCACCACACCATGGCCGGGGTAGGACTTAGACAACGGATGAACGCACAAAGGCGCCTTACAGGTTAAAACAAGTCGAGTCTCGCGACGAAGGCAATCCCAGGACCCTGTCCGTAAACGTTTAGGGCTTGATGCTCCGCATTTTGGATTCAGCGTTTAGGAGTGTGAGCGCAGGATTTATGTCGAAATCTTGGGTCACTCTAAAGCCTAAGCCCAAACAACCCTAAACCCCAAAACCCTAAACCCCAAAGCCCCTAAACCCTAAACCCCAAAACCCCAAAACCCCTAAACCCCTAAACCCTAAACCCCTTTAGAGGAAGCTCGCAGCCTGCGAGCAGGGCTTCTCATTGACCCCGTCGGCCGTGGAAGATCCTTCAGGGCTTGGGTTTAGGGGTTTAGGGGGTTTAGGGGTTTAGGGTTTAGGGTTTAGGGTTTAGGTGTTTCGGGTTTTAGGGGTTTAGGGGTTTAGGGTTTTAGGGTTTTAGGGTTTTAGGGTTTTAGGGGTTTAGGGTTTAGGGTTTAGGGGTTTAGGGGTTTAGGGGTTTAGGGTTTAGGGTTTAGGCCAACACTTGAGTGGGGCGGACGGGTGAAAGCAGATTTGCGTCTCCACGAAACCGCCCGCCGGCTCGCAGGCCTCAGCTCAGCGAGCGAAGAGCGGCTTGCAATCCCTTCATTCGAGCGGCTGCCTTATCAGAATTGCCCGAAGTGCAACTACGATATCGGCTACATGCGGGACAAGTTCAGGGAGAACTACATTTACATGTTTTGCAAGCGCGGCCGCCGTGAGTGTTCCTGGAAGACAACCCTGCCCTTGAGCAGCATGAAGGAGCCCAGCTCTTCGGCACGGCCTTCCGCTGCCGCTGGAGAAACCTTTCCTCATGCGCCTTGCACCCTCGACGGTTGAAGCCCTGAAGCCTTAAATCCTAGCGTTCCATCGCTTAGTAGCTGAAGGAGTACACCTTAAAATTTTTTGGGATAATATGATCCCTTTTTGAACTGAAGGTGTGCACTTTTTAATTTTTTGTGCTTATGAGCTCAGCAGCTAAGAGCTCCACCACGCCTTTTATTGTAGACCTTTGACTGTAGTGTACCAATTGGAGTTACAAGGAACACATATTTTTGTTGTGGGTATGTACCCTTGCTGTGGTTCCATCGAAGTGCAAGGACCGTCATAGAGCCCCTTGTAAGTTTAATGGATCTGCTCCAAACAAGAGCCCTGAGATTAAGCTTCCAACAAATCCGCCTACGCGAATGTGCTTTGTTGGCCAAGGTCCGAGGACCAACTGCGGGTGTGCGCCTCGGAATTCGATGCGGCACCGATGGACATGCTCGAGGCACATTTGGGGGCTTCGGGGTAGGGCCGAACATAGAGGTCCGAGTGATTGCTAGTACTGGAGGGCCGTACATCTTGAAGCCCATAGCATTCTTCGGCCCTCGGCCCTAAACCCCCGAAGCCCTAAACCTTAATTAACCTCTAACGTCTAGGCCCCTAAAACTTGCACCTCTAAACCCGAAGCCCTAAACCCCAAACCCTAAACCCTAAGCCATCCTAAACCCCAAACCATCCTAAACCCTAAACTCTACAAGCAAAAAATCCTGCACCCTAAACCCTAAACCATCCTAAACCCCAAACCATCCCAAGCCCTGCAAACAAAGAATCCTGCTCCCTAAACCCCGGATACTGGAGCCTTACTGACTGGTTCTTAGTAGGGAATGGAGGAATGGGTTTTTGGGTTTAGGGGTTTAGGGTGTAGGGGTTTAGGGTTTAGGGTTTTTGGGACTACTATAGGGGAACTTAAGGGACTATCATAGGGATCCATTCCCCCATTCCCTACTAAGAACCAGGGAGCCTTAACTCGGAGCCCCACCAAGGATTTGGGGCGAAAGGTTCCGGAGCTTCCACCGGGTTTGCCCTGGGCCTTTTTTGGGGAAACTAGGGGATACCTGGACCCCAAAAACCTACCTTTTTAGGGTTCCTTATTATGATATTTCCTTATGGAAGTCCTCAAAAGGTAGGTTATTTGGGGTTTAGGTAGGGTATAGGGAATAGGGTTTAGGTTTTTTTGGGGAAATAAGAGGATAGGGTATAGGGTCCAGGGTTTCACCTCTAAGTGCAAAATCCCCCAAATTCGAAGCCGTTTAGAGTTTAGGGGTGTAGGGTTTAGGGCTTAGGCCTGCTAACACCCTACATACAAGAGCCTTTAAAACACCCCAAAAGCCCTCCAAACCGGGACCACAGAGGATGTCGTCGAGGAGGAGGTGGGATGCGGCTTTGCCAGGGGTCTGAAAACGGTTTAGGGTTTAGGAGTTTAGGGTTTAGGGGGTTAGGGTTTAGGGCTTAGGGTTACTACCATTAATCCTGATGTAGTCCTTCTATTCAAGTATGATATACCAATAAGCTGCATACCCCAAAGACTACTCCAAGAAAAAACAGCCCATTACATTACGCAGGATCCGCCCCGACCTAAACCCTACCCATAGGCTCCTTAGTAGTTCCTTTTTGGGATTACCTTATAGGATTCTAGGTATGAGCCATAAAAGGAACTACTTTGGAGGCTATGGGTAAACCCTAAGCCGTTTGATGGAGTTTGGGATTCAGAGTTTACGGTTCCGAAGTTCAGGGCGTAGTGGGCTCAGGTCTTAGAGTTCAGGGCTCACGTGGTACCTGTGGCCCAAAAGACCTACATTTTTGAAGAAACTTTCTATGATTATAATCATAATAAGGAACCCTAGAAAGGTAGGTTTTTTCGGCTCACTTGTAACTGTAGGGTTTCGGCATTAAGGTTTATGTTGTTAGGGCTTAGTGTCAGGGTGACTTAGAGGGTTTAGGGCTTTTAGGGTTTAGGGTTTAGGGCTTAGTTCTTAGAGGGTTTAGGGCGTTTTAGAGCTTTGGGTGCAGGGGGTAGGACTGAGGGCTCGTATGGGGGTCATGGGCTCATCTGACTTCTTGCAAAGACTTTTCAGAAATCCATTGATTTAAGGAATCTACATTGGATCTTATCCCTACATGGAGCCCTAAACCCTAAACTGAATCTTAAACCCTAAACATTCCTCAATTCAGGAGTGTACAAAAAATCATATCAGGGAACCCTAAACCCTAAACCAAAGGCGAAGCCCTAAACGTTCCTCAAGTAAAGGGGTCTTTGGAGGGTCTGGGTAAGCGGATCACTGCAACCAAGACAGGGAGCCTTTCCAACTTTCTCAGTCCCAGGTTGCTGGGAATTTAGGGTTTTAGGGGTTTAGGGTTTTTTTAGGGGTTTTAGGGTTTAGGTGACGAAACTGCTGATGAGTGTGCC
>CAJNJA010014459.1:0-12190 GCA_905231915.1 Symbiodinium necroappetens | reverse complement strand
CTCCTACTACTACTACTACTACTAGCGAACAGCTACGACTCCATTTTCTAGTAGTTTCACAACGACTAGTATCCCTACGACGACAACTACGATGTATACTCTTGCTGTTGCTGATGATGCTGATGGAATTGGCGAGAGCCGAAATCTAGCTCTTCACGTCGTGTCTGAACCATGGAAACCCAAGCAATTTCAGCAAGGCACGGGCCTTCAACACATGTTGTGCCAACCCGTTGCTGTCGTCACAGTGCAAGTCTTATCCAGTAGAGTGTCCGAATTCCAACTTCCAGAATCACCTGAATGCCAAACGCTAGCACATTTCCTGTTCTACTTGCTGGTGCGGTCCCTTCGTTGGCGACTTGGTGAGACGGGGTCGGGTCGGGCTTCCCAAGTTAGCGGCAATATTATGATGATATTGACCGCTTTGAAGGGTCCTGGGCTTACGCTTGGAGCTCGTACAATCCTGCTTCTTGAGCGTTGGCCGCCTAGGTATGAGTGGAGCTCAAAAGGCCAGCCGTGGCTATTCCGCTTTAACTTGGAGGCTAAACCCTAAACCCTAACAGAACACCCTAACACCCTAAACCCTAAAACCCTAAACCCTAAAACCCTAAAACCCTAAAGCCCTAAAACCCCCAAAACCCTAAACCCGTCTGCATGCGGAGGATCTCGCAGCGGCTCCCGGCGAAGTTTGGTATTGGCAAGAACGGGACATGATTTCGCCCCATGGGTGGTTTTCTATATTAGGCTCCCTTTTTTAGGGTCCTTTTTTTAGGGTTCCTTAAAGGGATCTATAAGGGTTTCTATAAGGGTACTATAAGTGTAGTTCTCTGACACGGAAACATCAGGAAACCTGGCTTCTGCTGGCTTTGGAGGCACTTCGAGCATCGGAGAACTGGGGAGCTAGGAAGCAGGGTAGACCGTCGAGGGTTTTGGAGTTTGGCAACTTGGTGCTCCTCTTCCTGATACACGAGGTCTCGGTAGACATGCCACTCTGCATCTCGAGAAGCCCACATGCTAGAATTCCTAAAGACATCAAAGCTCCTCATCGGGACATCGGCCTGCCGGGCGGCGATCTCCTGGCCACGACTCTCATCGACTGTGGCCGCGACTAATTTGCCTCAATCTTGCCGTTCATGGATTGCGTCCCCAAGTGCTGACACAATGCATTTACCTAATTTTGCTGCGATCTTGTGAATCTCCCATGTCAAGGATGCGGGCTACTGCAACTGACGAACTTCGCAAGCCTGTTTCTAAGAGAAGCATCCGCTGCTTTCATGCTTTTCGTTACTGCGCTGATCTAAGTCGTGCATGTTGCCGACAATGAACGACGCAACGCTCTTGACGCAATTGTGTTCTGAGTGCTGTTTCTGCTGTTGCAGTACAGTCAGGTTCCGCTTTACGCTTTACCAATCTTGTGGCTTTGGTGAAGATGTTGAAGCATCATCCTTGGTGCGGGATTGACATGTGCTTTGCTATCTTTCATTTCGAAGTTGCCGAACCATCCTGCGTTCCATCTTGCTCCACTACCATCATCTCATCATACCCCGCAGCGGCAACATCATCAGAATCATCATCAAAACATGACTGAAAATAGAAGAGTTGCATGCAGTACCATCCTGCATTGCCATGCCTTCCTATTCAGACTGCAGCGTTTCTCGAAGGCTGCTGACCAGCCACAAGCCCCGTCGAAGCTCTGACGAGAAAGATATCCTGCCGAAATCAGACCTCTAACAGATCTAGCATGCAGCAGCTCGAACAAGGAGGCCTCCCGGCAGGCGCTATCGCAAATCACGCTGCGAGGGCGTCGCAGCCCCCATTGCTCGCCGACCGACCTTGCGTGAACACCGACAAGACAGGGGAGTTGTGCAATGCACGTGTCAAGATTGGTTGAATGAATGCGGCAGAACCTACACAAACCCTTCCTGCAAGCCATCAGAAACACCTTTAGCAACTCTTTCCCAGGCTGTGGCTGTATCGCCGGGATGGGCAAGCACAATTTCCTAGCAGCTCCTAAACACACCGCACACCCCGCCACACGCTTCTTCCTTTTTTCAGCAGGTCAACTGAGGGCTTTTATTTATTTGGGTCCTCTAACTTCGAACGCGAAACAAATCAAAGCATGCAGAGAGCTTCCCAGGTCAAAGGTCGGATCTTCCGGTGGGACAGAGTGGAAGTGCATGCGGTTCGGTGGACTGTCTGCATTGGAAACCTTTCACTGAAGATAAGGATTAAGCGATGAGCCGCAGGAAGCATCTTGAGGTAGTTTGCTTGACAAAGCAACTCGCTCATCAGTGCGCCTACCTCGTCACAAAGCCTGTGCCCATACCTTGAACTTTCAAGCTTTCAATCTTTCGCAACAGCCTCGACAGAGTCCAGGCGAGAGACACCGCCTACAGCACACGCCGACAGAGAAGGCCATCTGTGCCTCCACTATTGTAAAGATGCAGTGATCCCCATCTCCACAACTCCAGAGAAATAGCGCCAATCCCAGCCATCACCCACAAAATCAAAACTCCGATCCAAGTCCTGCCACGTCACTTTGTTAAGCGGGCCTGCACCCGGAGGGGCGCGCCTCCAATCGATGCCGGTGCCGGTTTGGGGCTTCGGGTTCAGGGATGCATCTTAATGACGGTTGTTTGTTGCTCTTCTGAGGAGGCTGTCATGACGACGATGATGCTCGCCCTCGGCCCAAGAGTTGTCGTTGTATGGTGCAGGACCGGTATAAAGACTGGTCAGAATGACATGTGTGCACATTTTAGGTCCATGGTTGCACCAAGCGTGCGAGAGATGGGTGGTGCTGATGATGGTGTGGACATGAGCCATCCGTTGGTTGTCTGGAAGTGGGTGCAACTCCAAGCGATTTCGAGCTTCTGAGCAAAAGAGCGGGCTCGTTTTACCCCGGCGCTCCATGTACCAAGAGTGTAGATACACTGAAGCTCTTACAGCGGCCTGCACAAGGCTCGATAAGTCCGCACAGTTCAAAACATCGCTCGGCTTTCCGCTGCCGGCGTGCGAAAGGTTCCACACCCTCAAGACTCTTCATCCGCAGTGCAGGTGTCTTCACTCTGGACTTAGAGCCATCACGTTTGTGTGTTACGCAACCCCTTTTCCGAGGCACACTGACCACAGGATCGACGTTCCGTTTTATCCTACCTATAGTCTCCATTGTAGTTCCTTTTTGGGCTTACCTTTCAGGATCCCTAACATAGAATTGGTTAAACCAAAACAGGAACTACAATGGAGACCATAGGTAGGGGGCAAATCCAAGAGCTTGAAGCTGAACAAGTCCCTGGAAACTCCCACGGACTGATTCCGAAATGACGATGGCAAGCGAGTTTTACACGACCCTGGCCAGCCATGGTATAGAGGACAGGACCACCAGAAGTGCTCAAAACACCCATGCAACAGGGCAACTTTACCAAAGCCTTTGCGGCATCGTCAAGGGGGCCATGTTCCGCAGCGAAAGCAACTGAGGCTTCAGCCGCGTGTAGATGTGAGGGTTTGGTATCTCGGGTTGAAGTTTCAGCGGCCTGATATTCTGGGTTTGCGGCCGAAGACTTTCTCGCTTCTAGAAATGTCAGGAAGCTGCTCTTTCAGTTTCGCGGTGTCTGAGCATCTCAGTTCCAGCATATGTGTTGTCCACAGAGCTTTGTACCCTCAACTCAACTGCCTCGGGAGTTGCGTTCAAGTTACGATATCACCGAAGCTGTCAAACTCAGAACGACGGAAACACCAAGCAAGTGCAACGCTGGAACTTTTGAACCTCCGGGGCCCTAGGTTACCATTGAGAGCAGCACACATCATTTCACTGAGTATGCGGCTCCGGCTGTGCCAATGGAGGGCGCTGACCTCGTGCGGCCGGGCGGGGAAGGGTTTTCCGGTGTTCCGAAAACCCTGCATTCGTACCTGTGCTGACTTGTCGGGCCCTGTTGTGGGCGGGGGTGGGGGTACCGCGTTTCGTTCCTGCATCATTCATTGCATATTGCCAATCCTGGTGCTTGGCATACAGTTGCAACAACCAGCATCTCAGCCTCGCAAGTGCAAAAATGTCATGTTAGTGAACCAGAGCGAGCGAGAGCTGGAGAGAGAGAGAGAGAGAGCGAGAAAGTGTGTCTTTTCTTGGTTTTTGGGGTCCTAAACCCTAAGCCCTAAACCCTTTGAAGCTCAGCGCAGTGACATGGAAGCTCAAACTGGGGCCCCACGTTCAACTGCAGCGCGGTGATTAGGAAAACCACGGCCGACCCTTCAAACCGGCAGAAGCCGCAATCCCCGAACGTACCAATAAAAACTCTGAGCAAAGTCCCGAGGTCTCTCAAGGGTTTAGGGTTTAGGGGTTTAGGGTTTACGTGTTTAGGGTTTACTAAACCTTTTCAGGTAGCATGATGCTTTCGGATGTTTAGGTTCTCTGAGGCAAAGACGCAGAATGGCCCAGTGCGGGAAGGGCCCTGGCAACACTGCATGTTTCGGGACCCTAAACCCCAAACCTTAGGTTTCAAGAGTCGAGTCTTCAAAGAAGGTGCCGTGCTTGGCCCAGGAGTCCTAAAAGGGGTTTAGGGTTTAGGGTTTAGGAGCTCGGGGTCTCAGTAGTTGAAGGTCAACTGTTTGAGGCCCACCACTTTAGGAATAGCGATTTTATGACAGAGCCTGAGCTTCACATGAAGCCTCAGTGTACAAAGCTCTTGGCTGACACCTTTCGAACACGTCTGGATAGAGCGCCTTGAGTGATTATTGCTTTTGTAACTCGTAACTAGTAGCAATCTAGGATTGAGGAACTATGCAGCGCCTTTCAATGACGAAACATCACGCCCACCAACGCTCACCCCGGGCTGTGTGCACTGATGATGCCCTCTCTATGCTCCTCCGACTCAGCTCAAACAGGCTGCGCAGAACGTACTTCTCTTGGGAACGATGCGGCCTAGGCAAAATCTCAGCATAACTGGCTGTTGGAATAGGGTTACGGTCTTGGGTGCTGTTCGACAAGTCATGTTGAAAAGAGGATCCCAACACAAAGCTCGTTTGTCAAGAATAAACAGAAACTCTTAGAAGAGGTGGGCCATTGCCTGCGCGCTTGCAGCGACATTTCTTGCAGGATTCGCTTGTAGACAGTAGAAGGGTGGAAGCGCTTGGAAAGCCAATCTTGGGTTTCTCTGTCGTCTGTTGAATTGCAATGTCTTCTTTCGCATTACGGGGGAAACATAAGACTTCGAAAGGCTGGCAGAGGAGTCAAGATGTACAGGTCAACTTGCTCAGTCCTAACCCTTTTCAGGGTTGACTTTGCAATTGTGTAGGACTGTTCTATGGTTCGTTGACTGGCTCATCTTGAGATGTATTACACCTTTGGGCTGAATCGGGCAGGAGCAGTCATAAACAAATAACCAGATGGCCTCATGCACGTGGCCACGAATGGAGAGCTGAATGGTTTGCGGATCGATGATTGTTGTTAAGGACCCCTGCCCTATGCTGGACAGGGCTCAGCAAGATGAAGATCCCGACTCCCGACACTATTCTCACGAAAAACCAACAAAGAAGACCAAGACAACGCAGGTGCCCACCGATTCTATCGTTGAGGCTCGTCAGGCCCCTAAACCCTAAACCCTACACCCTAAACCCCTAAACCCTAAACCCCTAAACCCCTAAACCCTAAACCCCTAAACCCTAAACCCCTAAACCCCTAAACCCCTAAACACCCAAACCCTAAACCCAAACCCTAAACCCCTAAACCCCTAAACCCTAAACCCCTAAACCCTAAACCCCTAAACCCCTAAACCCTGAAGGAGTAAGGGCCTGGCTCTCAGATCCTGCCGTCAGCGCAGCAGATGACGCGCTGGCCTCGTCGCGCTTTTTCGGCTTTCGGGGCCGCAGAAAAAGTTTGGGGGGACCCGGAGGCTCAGAGTTTAGGGTTTCAGGGTTTTTGGGGTTTTTAGGGTTTTAGGGTTTTTAGGGTTTTAGGGTTTTTGAGGTTTAGGGTTTAGGGCTTATTGTGGTAGGTCGAGGGTTTCGGATGTCGAAGTTTTTGGAAACTCTTTTGAATGTTCGGAGCTTGATGACATACTGTGACATACTGTTGAACTCAAACGAGGACGCTACATATACATGCATGCTTGCCTGCATGTCTTGGTGAGACATGGGTGTTATTTCTTCATGTCATATCAGCGAGACTTGCCCGACAAGAGCTCAGCTCTCGTAAGCTGCCCGCAAGCTCTTGTAGGGGCAGTGCCGCTGAAACCCAGGAAGCCTACCCCAGGCCAGAAAGCCTGAATCCTGACATCCCCAAAATCGGTACCAAACAAAAACCCTGGTGCGAAAAGCGTACGAGGTCTTACGAGCTCACCACAGCCTGCGTGCTTGAAAGGCCATCCCGCTTGGTCAAACTTCATGCTATCCATATTCGCGACGAGGGAGTGGCAGGGCCGGAGATGTCAACGGGGTTCTCGTTAAGGGCTTTAATTTAACCTACCATACTAAAGAAACCATTTTATCTATTGTCGATCCCCATCATTGTGGTAGCTTAAACTAAGTGACTAAACCCCTTATCCCTAAACCAAAATCCCTAAATCCCTAAACCAAAACCCCTAAATCCCTAAAACCTCATCCCTAAATCCCTTAACAAGAATTCCGAAAAGCAGCCCCAAACTCTTCAACAGGAAGCTTTGAACTTGGAAACTTCTACAGCTAAAGTGCTCGAACAACAACGGGCCACCTACTTAGGGCTTTAGGGCTTTAGGGTTTTAGGGTTTGAGAGTTTGAGGGTTTTAGGGTTTTAGGGTTTAGGGTTTTAGGGTTGGCACAACGCTCTCTTTTACTGAGGATCCATGCGTAGGGTCCACGGTTTGGGGTTTAGGGTCTTGGGGTTTAGGGGTTTAGGGTTATCACATAATTGTGCAGGAGCTATCCAAGGAGAGCTTTCCCAACAAATCTTGAGTGGGGACGACTTGTAGCATTATATGTTCGGTTTAGGGTTTAGGATTTAGGGATTTAGGGATTTAGGGTTTAATGTTTAGGGTGATATGCAACCATCCGCGCAGCTAGTCCATCCTGCTGCAGTTCGGTTCTGACTGCGCACGGACGCCTACGCCGATCTCACCCTGCCGAAACCTTACGCGGGACTACGCTACCCAGGGGAAATGGCTACGCAAGCACATAGATACAAGACGCCATTATATAACAGGGCCGCCACAGCAAAAACCAACAACGGTATCAATTGTATAGGAGAGCACAGGTAAACCGAATTGCGACTAACTCGCGAATCACAACCCTACGCCTGCCCGCAGGACAGAAGTTTTTCACTCGCTTGGGCTAGTATGATGTCAGCCAATGTGCCAGCCCAAATCTTGAACGCATTCTGCCCTAGATCTGCAGCCCTTCACGCCAACCCGAGTGTTATCACTTCTTTAGGCCTAAACTCTACCCTAAACCCCGAAACCCCAAGCCCCGAAACCCTAAAGCCCCTAAACCCCTAAAGCCCCTAAACCCTAAAGTCCCTACGCCTCTAAACTTCCTAAACCCTAAAGCCCTAAACCCTAAAGTCCCTACGCCTAAAGCCCCTGAACCCAAAACCCCTAAACCCCACACGCTAAAGCCCTGAACTCCCTAAACTCCCTAAACCCGAAAAGGAAATCACAGCTGGGGCGCCTTTAGGGCTGGGCGTTGGGCCTTTGGAGGCTTGCTTGGAGGCTGGGGGTCGGGTTTTGGGGATGGTGAGGTGGTGTGTCTGGAGATTTCTTGTGGGTTTTGGGGGGACGCTGCGAGTTGAATGAATGAAAATGGGTTTTGGGGTGTTAGTTTTTTTTGTTTGAAGGGCCTTTGAGGGATTGGTTTAGGGTTTCGGGTTCAGGGGATTGGATGCTACAGGATTTTTGGATTTAGCCAGAGACGGTCTTCTCCCAGTGAGGCGTTGCACACGAGGGGCTCCCTTCGAGCTCATGGCATGGTGTTTCCCTAAACCCTAAACGGTCGCAAACTCACACCCTCAAACCCTCTTGGGCTTGGCAGTAGAAGGCGTTTCGCTGAAGGAAGGGGTTTTTGACTGTTTCGCATCTAGGATTGTGCGGGCATAAGGAGCTCGAGGCCTGCCGGTGTAAGACATCGGGTAGCAATGTAGGGGCCGTAACAATTAGAATAGGGGTTTGGGGGTTCCTTATTATCATTATAATATAAGATACCCCCAAACCCTATTCTAATTAATACAAGGCCCCTATATTAGCTTTTCGGGCCGAGAACTTCAAGCAACAGACGACTGACTCTGCCTCGATTGAGTTTCTTGCTATTGCCTGTGTGACCTTATGGTCCGTACAGCAGACAAACCAAGCCTTTCAGAAAAAGATATTGCCTGCCTGGCACCCCGGCTTATACGCCCCTGAAAATCTCGAATCCTCCCACCGACAACCGCAAACACCCCCAAAGCCGCTTGTGCCTCGAAACTGGGGGGTAACCTCGGCAAGTGCTTTCATGTACTGCCTGTGGGCCTTAAGAGAACAAGAAGGGACTCTGTGTCGTGTGATTCGGGTATACTAGTATAACAAAGCACATGGGCACCTGCGCCCGGAACAGAACTGCAACTCATGGAACACCTAGCAGTCCAAGCCCTAGCCAAGAAGCATTCCAAGAGCGGAGCGGCAGCTCCAAAGGCAGGACCATGCAATAAGCGTCCTTCTAGAACTATGGCGACTTCGAGCGATTCAAAAACGGGACTGTGGCAGAACCAGGGTTTTGCCACCCGGAAACACTACAAAATGCGCACGTCACCGTGGAGAGAGCGTGATTCATCAAGTTCGTGGCGAGCACCAGTGCATTTCACAATGAATTCGGCATCCCCAGTGGAGGGGGCCGGTGCGCAACACGCGAACATGTGTACCGAGCCACAGCGGGAGCTGCGGAACCGCAGCAGGCACCTCGCACGAAGAGAACCGAGCCCATCTTTCTGAACGTTTTCAAAAAAACAGTGTTGACACACCGGACCAAGGGAAGAAGTCACACCAGCGCATGCTTTCGCCATGTCCAAGGCTACGAGGTCTTTTTCGCAGGGTTTGGCGTGTGCTGCTCTTCAGACCCGACTTTTGCGCGAAGCCTTCGAGGGATAAGACTCAGGGCCTCTAGATGTTAAGCCCACTATTGGGGTTGGCTCAAAAGCCTGGTCTTACAAAGACGCGACCGCACGACGAAGCGATCTCCGCTTCAAATCTCTACGTCGCTTGAAGATCTCAAAAGAACTCTTGCAGGTTTCGGGAGGTGATTTTCTAAGTCACAGGCTTTAAGAATCCTGCTTTTGGCAGTCCCGCGCGATTTTACCGAACACTTCCCCCACGGGCCCGAACCCTAAACCCTAAACCCTTTACTAAACCCTAAAACCTAAACCCTGCACTTAACCCTAAACCCTGAACCCTAGAATCTAAACCCTAAACCCTAAGTCCTAAATCCTAAACCCTGAACCCTAAAACCTAAACCCTAAATCCTAAACCGTAAACCGTGAATCCCACAACCCGACATGAGCAGCCGGCGCCGGTGTGGAGTCGCCTTCGAAGTTCCTCTCGGTGAAGATAGGTTTAGGGTTGAGGGGCTTAGGGGTTGAGGGTTTAGGGTCTAGGGTTTTAGGGTTTAGGGCTTTTAGGGTTTTAGGGTTTAGGGCTTTAGGGTTTAGGGGCTTTGGGGTTTAGGGTCTTTAGGGTTTAGGGGCTTTGGGGTTTAGGGGCTTTAGGGTTTAGGTGGTTCAGGGGTCTAGGGGTTAGGGTCTAGGGGCTTTAGGGTTTAGGTTTTAGGGGCTTTAGGGTTTAGGGGCTTCAGGGTTTAGGATCAAGGCCTAGGGATGTAGGGTTCTATTGTTCTCAAGCTGGTTTTGGAATCCGTGCCGGGGTTCATGCACCTCGGGAAGTGCCTTTTAAAATCCCTTCGCAGGAGTCGCGACGTGTGAGATGCTGTGGCTAGGTTGGCGGCTCCAGGGTTTTGAAAGAGTTCGTCTTCGGGGCTCCTGTTTTCGGGGCTGGTCTCTCTGCGATACAGCGGTTTTCGAGAACCCATCACCGAGGTTTCTTTAAGAGAGCTCAGCTGGAGTAACCTTAAAGCCTAAACACCAAGCAAAGGCATTTCCATTAAGTTTCGGCGCATGGCTCTTGGTGAAGGTAGTTATAAAGCGACAACACTGGTCCTGGTGTTGGATTGATGTACTGCCCACGCTCAGAACACAACCTAGTTAGGTGAAGCTGGTTCCGTGCAAAGGTTTTAGCCGAGCCCCAAACCAAACACACAACCGCTCGCGCGGCCCTTCGAATTAGCGTCCGGCAAACCCTGGAATCTCATAGTAGTGTTGACAACCCAATTTAGCAAACAGCCGAGATTGACTGCGTGCAGTTACCTTGCTCGATATTGTTTAGGGGGCATATGGGGGCATTTTCCGAAGCTTAATACCCAACACGGGATGCAAGGAAGTGCTGGTTGTCTATGTCGTAACAGCCCACTCTGAAGAGCACGACCCTCATGCCCAACGGCCATGGATCGGGCCTTGCATTGCCTTTGAGGTGGTTGACGTCCGAGATGAAACCATCCAACACCTGACTTCTCGGGATGCCCCTGTTCCGTGCTTCGACTTCACTCCATCGGAACCGCTGGAACGTGCCGAAGTTTCGGGCTGTAGCAAAAAAGCACGATTCGAGGGGTTCACCCCTCGAAGCACGCACAGATACACACACACACACATAATAAGTAAGTTTCTCTCTCTATACACATTTTATAACAAACTATGTACACATGTTTTCGAGATACAACTGGACACTTTGTGACTATACCACGAGACTTTGGTGCTTCAAAGCTCAACTGAAGCGCGCCCCAAAGCTTTGGCCTTCACGCTGATGAGGCATGAGCAGAAAGGATGGTCTGTGAATGTTTTTAGGGTTTAGGCTTTGGCGGTTGCATATGGGAATACACATTTGATCATAGTTGTATATGTTGTCCATGATCAGGTCACAGCTGGCTCGACCCGGTTCTGAATGATGTTTTTCTCAGTGTGTAGACAGGACGAGATTTCGTCCGTTCTTTAAATGCATACTGGCATATAGAAGTAGAAGCATAAATAGGCAAACCAATAAGTAGATGAAAAATGACGAGATCTCCATATATATATATATATGTATACATACATACATATACATGTACATACATACATACATACATACATACATACATGCATACCTACCAACGTACGTACGTACGTACGTACGTACGTACGTACGTACATACATACATACACACATACATACATACATACATACATACACACAAACAAACACATACATACATACATACATACATTACATTACATTACATTGCATTGCATTGCATTGCATTGCATTGCATTGCATTACATTACATTACATTACATGACATCACACTACATTACATTACATTACATTACATTACATTACATTACATTACATACATACATACCCACACGCACACACACATACACATACACATGCACATACAAATAAAAAGTGAATACATACATAAATATCTTTGTACATATATATATACATATATATATATACACGCATGTAATCGTATTTACATACATACATACATACATACATACATCCATGCATGCACACAAACGAACATATACACGCAGCGCCAGACACACAGTATGTGTCTGTGACTTACATGTTGTCTAGACGTGTAGTCACAGAGTGTTCCCCATGAAGGGTGGGGTGGGGAACATCTGTACAGGCAGCATGTTTTGGACCCTATCCAGAGAGAAGACGCCGCTGTAGGAGCCCCTTCAATATGAGGGGGATGCGTGCATCTACTTTACCTGTGATACTGCCTCAGCCATAAGCCCTAAGCCACTACGGCAGTCCCTAAAGCCTTATAGTATAGCCTGGCATCAACGCCTCGCAGAATGCGGTTTTGTGCATATCGTGCTACAGCTGTATGGAGGTTGTACAGGTTTCTGCTTCAACTTGTTGACTCTTCTGTCACTTCGGGGTCATGTCAGCAAATACTAGTCACTGACAGGGTGAGGGATCAAAAAAAAATTAAATCAGGATCAAAAAAAATTAAACCACAAAGATCAAAAAAAAATTAAAAACAGGATCAAAAAAATTAACGCAGTAGGAATGCAACAAAGCTTGAGAAAAATCTAGGGGTTACGGATCAAAAAAAATTAAATCAGGATCAAAAAAATTAAACGGGGATCAGTAATAGT
>CAJNJA010014458.1:824-12191 GCA_905231915.1 Symbiodinium necroappetens | reverse complement strand
GGTCCCCTGGTCCCGTGGTCCTTTGGCCCCTTGGTCCTGTGGTCCTCTGGTTCCCTGGTCTTGAAGCCTTGCAAATATAGCAAAGGGCAAATTTTTTTTTGATCCTTATTTAATTTTTTTTTGATCCTCGAGTTCTAAATTTTTTTTTGATCCTTATCAATTTTTTTTGATCCCTCACCCTGAAAAGGTGAAGGCTGACGCCGACCAGGTGAAGAAGTTCCGTGCATCTCTGGCCAAGCTGGCAGACATCTACTGCTCCGATGCCTTCGGCACTGCCCACCGTGCCCACAGCTCCATGGTCGGAGAGGGCTACCCCGTGAAGTGCTCAGGCTTCCTCCTGGCCAAGGAGCTCGACTACTTCGCCAAGGTGGTGGACGCGCCCACCAGGCCGGTGTGCGGCATCCTCGGCGGAGCGAAGGTCGCCGACAAGATCCAGCTGATCATGAACCTCTTGGACAAGGTTGACATCATGATTATCGGAGGAGGCATGGCTTTCACCTTCATCAAGGAGGCCGGTGTGGACATTGGCAACTCCCTCTACGACGAGGAGGGTGCCAAGCTGGTGCCGGAGATCAAGAAGAAGGCCGAGGAGAAGGGTGTGGAGCTAATCCTGCCCGTGGACTTTGTGTGCTCCTCCAAGTTCGGAGATGATGGCGAGATCCAGGAGGGCGACATGAGCACAGGTGTTCCCGAGGGCTTCTTGGGTCTCGACATTGGCCCAAAGTCCATCGCCATGAACGACGAGGCCATCAAGAAATCCAAGACGATCGTTTGGAACGGTCCCATGGGCGTGTTCGAGATGGAGGCCTTTGAGAAGGGGACGAAGCAGATGATGGAGACCATCGTGGCAGTCACCAAGGAGGGTGCCGTCTCAGTCATCGGCGGAGGCGACACTGCCACTGCTTGCAAGAAGTACGACACCGTGGACAAGGTCTCCCACTGCAGCACCGGTGGTGGTGCATCTCTCGAGCTTCTGGAGGGCAAGCTCCTGCCCGGCGTGGCCGCTCTGGACGACTCCAAGGCCATGGCAGATGCTTAAACAAGTTTTGTTTTACCGGTGTAACTTTTTCCGAGCTTCAGCCCGTCTTCAGGCGGCCTCTGCGATTTTTAGATGGCGCAGGGGTTGTTTTCCGCAGACGCGGAGTGCACGTGGCATTTCGACAGTATTGTCCACTGAGCAGTCAAAAAAAGGTTTTGCCAGTCCGTGACACGTTTGGAAGGGGTCCTACTACGGTGTGGAAGGCTTCACTTGATCTCGTAATACAGGCTGCTCATCACGTTAATTGAAGACGGTATGTGGATTGCTCAGGCATGTTGTGATGCGCTCGACCTGCCTGCGGCCAATGCGCCGCCCTGCCGAACCGAACCAACCTTGCCTGCATTGCCCGAGTTGCGAGAGTCCAAACGAACCTAAACCCATGCTTGCATCCGAGCGTGCGGCTAAAGTGTGGTGGCTGGAACTTCGCGTGTTTTTTCGGGCTTGGGTTTATCGGGATGGACATCTCGCTTGTCCAGGTGCCTTCCATAAAAGTTTCATTTCTATGCTTTGCTTGGACTGTTGGCATGTCAGTAACAGTTGAGGCTCTGTGTGGAACTACCAGGGAGCTGATGCATGCAATGTGGCAGCTCAAAGCAGTGAGATGGGAGGTTGCTTGGTTTCACGGTCGTTCCAGACGGTGGCGTTCTCTGTGCCAAGGCCGCCGATCCCGGCACCTCGGCCGCGGTTGCTGCGGTGAGGGCCCCAGGGGCCCCAGGGGTTGCATCAGCGCGATTTGCAAAAGGGCCTGGCCTGGCCGATGCCTGCGTGCCTTCCAGGCTCTTGCGCTTCTTCAGCCACAACCGGCGGTTGTAGGCATGGCACAGGGACTGGTCTTACACGGCAGTATAGCCGACAGACCGCAGGCTATGGTGCTGTGCGGCCGGTCGTGCCCAAGCTGAAGACACGGAGGGTTTGCAAGCATGTTCGGCTATGCTCTGATCGCCTCTGTCTTTCCGAACGCAAGGTCCACGCAGCGCCCACCTCGCCGTATGCTCGTGTCGGGCAACCTTGGTCTTTCTGGCAGCACCGCCACAAATATCGACCCATGGAGGCACCGCCTGCAGCAGCGGTTCCGGTGTGTGCCTTACGTGCCCGGCTGCCAGCATTTCGAGACATACTCCGGTCACTTCACTTAGGTCCAGCCAACTGGGCCCATCCCAGGCCGACCGGCAGCCCGAACAGTGCCTGAAGTTTCGGGCTCTCGATAGCCTCGGGTCATCTCGGATCGCTTTCTTCGAAAAGCATCTCTCAAGTGGACTCCCCCAGAGATGTGTCACGCAACTGCAGCTCGCTTGGGAGCTCTTCGTGTTGGCAGCCGGATCTTGAAAAACACCCGGATGCGCATTCCTGCTTGTGGACTAGACTTGGAGTTGGTGTCAGTGTGCCCTTGGGCTTCCAAGCTTGCAGGTCTGGATCCTGCAACGCTGGCTGCCATCAACATGGCTCTCGGTCTAGGAGGGCAGCCAGCCCCTCCATCTGCGCCAGCAGCCTCAGCCAGAAGCCCAGCCTATGCGAAGCTTCAGCTTCCCGCAAGCTCCGTTTGAGCAGGTGCTACCAGCCCTCAGCAACCTACCCGGTCTGCAGGGGCTGGACCTGGGAAGTCTGGCAGGTACGCAGGAGTTGGACTTGCACGAGCATCTCTTCAGTTAGGCTTCTCCAGTTGTCAGCAGGTCTGGCGAACATCCCCGGTTTGGGGCCGGCACCTGCCACTGCGCCCTGTCCTTGGAGAAGTTGTGCCAAAGAGAAGCAAGGGACAAACGTGCAAGAGACGTGCGACCTGTCAATACTAAGCCCTCGTTCGCAGTGGAATATCGTGTAATGACGAAGCGAAGCTGCATTCACCTCTGACTTCATTCAGTCAAGCCTTGCCTTTGCTCGTATCTTTCGGGTGTCACAGTTGGAAACAAACGGGCGATTGCAGCGATTGGCGCAGACGCCCAGGAACATAGCCAGTGTGCAGTGCAGTTCAACTGCAGATAGGTGCCCAAAGTTTGGGGTGTTTGCGTGGCAGCTGATGCTTGTCAAGCATAGGCAGCGGCTGAAGACACTGTCCAAAGCTTCGACATTGTCCCGTCCAAAGGAAGCTTCGACATAGTCCTGCCCAACGAAGCAGAAACATCAGCCACCCGAAGCAGGCTACAGGTCTCCTATTAGGCGAGCGCTGCTGCGACTCGGCCATGGCGCAGCCTGGCAAAGACGATGGCGCGGGCACGACGTCGGCAAAGTACTCTGAGACCATGTGTCCTGCCAGCACGAGCCCTTGTCCGCGGCAGGTGTCACGTTTCCAGCACATCCATGTTGTATTTGCAAAAAAGTTGCCGCTTCGACTGGTAGGCAAAAGCAAATGGCAAGCAGCCTCGTGTATAAGCACGAGGAGGGCAAAATGCTGGACAAGAGCACATGCTGTGCGCTACTGCGTGTGCTGGACTCTGCCCCGAAGGACGGCATGAACTATGCTCAATGCTTCGAAAGGATTTATATCGGCTCCTGCCTCCAGACTGCGGCAGACGTTGACACGCTTCTCGGCTCGCGCAGCATCTTCAGAGTCCGAGTCTGGACGACCGGCATGCAGTCTCGCGCTTTTAGAGACCTCAAAGTGGGCGGCCAGAACGCTTTCAAGATGCAAGCCTCAAGGCTCAAGAAGGAGGGCATTGGCATCGTCTTCTGTTTGCAGGAAGACAAGGACGCGTGCACCTCCTGAAAGTAGTCACTGCACAGAGCCTCAAAAAGTTGAAGGGGCATGCTTCTGCATTTCTCCAACGACTGTCTTATTCGAAGGACATGGCCCACTTCAACATCGACCTTGCCCCCATAGTGGCTCGGGCAAACGAGGTGGATATCCTGCATGTGAGGCCGCATGTTTTCCTTGCAAGGATAGATCCCTGCGTGTACAGCAAGTGCATCCTGCGGAGGCACCCAATCAAAGACTTCGACCCACTTTCACTTCGAAAGCTCCTCGGCTCTTTAATGATTTCATGCGGGGCTGTGAGCGAGGGTGTCGCCCTCTTGGGTGCTGCCGTGCTGCCCGTCTCTCGGAGAGGGCAGCTCGCAGGCAGCTGCCCAGCGCAGTGCGGCGGCTGAATGCAGAGATGCTGGCACGCCCAAAGGACTACCAACCAGATAACCAGGCATTTTAGCTGTATCCCCATGAATATCAGCTGCAGTTGGCAGGATATCGCTTACATTCACTGCACCGCCGGTCTCGGCAGGGCTCCAGCCACTGCCTTGGGTTACATGCTGCTCGGCCAATGTTCTTTCCGGGGTTGCAGGCTGTCTTCCCTCCTGGCTTAGAGGTAGTTCGACCGGGGAAGCTCAAGTTCAAGAAGTTCAAGTGCAGGTTTATGGTCGAGGGCATGGACCTCGACGAGGCCTATGCGCACCTGTCGCTCGGCTTGAACATTTCCGCCTGCGGTGGCTTGCGCTGGCCCAGACGCCCAGGTACAAGAGTCGTATATGTCACCCGCCGCCCGAAGCAATTGGTTGGACGTGATCGGAACGGCTCCTTCACACCGACATGTTCATTTAGCGACGCTTTGCGGTTCTATAGGCAGCTGAACATGGTCCGTGCTGCAGCCTGTGACGCGTCCTCAGCGCAAGCTTGCGGTGCCATGAGATGTTGGGTTGGGCGGTTGGGCGGAGTGCTGGCAGAGCCTGGCATGGCCCGAGGACTTGCTGGGAGGCGGCCTGGGCACTGGCCGTCTGCGCATTTCGTGGACGCTCCCGAAGGCAAGGCATTCTGTAGCCGCAGTATCTATGCATGGCGGATGGCACGCAGCGTCTTTTGCGTTTGGCGGTTCTGAGGCGGTGTCCGTGGAGGTTGCTGGCTTGGACTTCGGCTGGCACGAGCGCGTTCCTCTGGTGCCATGCCCAGGGCTTCTGAGAATGGATGATTTTAGGGCGATGGAGGGATCAGGTTGCAGTCGGAGATTTTGTCGCTCTCGGCTGTTCGACCCCTGGTGTGAGGTGAAGAATTCAGCCACCGGTGAGTTCGTCTTGGAACGGGACACGCCGCCAGGCGTCTACCAATACAAGTTCATCGTGGACGGCGAGTGGATCCTTGGCATCCTCCAACAGCCTGGGTGTTTTCCTGTGCTCTTGTTGCTGACCCTCCGACTTCTCAGGATGGCGAATGTGGACTTGCCGACCGTATCGGACAACGGACCCTTGGATGGCCTAGACGGGTGCTGCGAACTAACAGAAAGTGAGTGCTGGTGAGTTTGCGCTTGATGCCATGGCTAACAGGCAACCTGAACAACCTGGCGCGCGTGAATCCAGCTCCTGGCAGTGCCGATTCAGAACGGCGTGAGCGCATGATGAAGAAAGGCGGTCGTCCAACGGACGAGGAGCTGCAGTCGTGATGCTCAAGCTTGCTTCAGCACCGCAAACGTTGCAAGGAGTGGAAGCTCCTGCAAAGCATGCTCGCGGTGCCGGCGGTGCCTGATGGTGAGAAGAAGCATGGGTATGCCTCGTGAACAAAAGTGTGGGGCTGCTGCTGTTTCAGCCGGTCTCATGTGTGGGGAGGGCGCTCGAGTCCCTTAAGGCCGGATGCGCGGCCACCAAGGAGCCTCCTGTGACTTTCCTGTCGAGCCGAGCGTGCGCTTTTGTAACGCTCGGCGAAGCTGGGCAGCTTCGATAGGGGGCCTACTCACTCTTGTCGCACAATGTCGCACACATCGCACATATGGGCCGGCGAACACCAATACTTGATTTCTCACACCCGTGACCGCAGGGCAGCCCTCCGGGCCCCGCAACACTTGTCCCAAGCGTGTTTGTATCCCCGGACTGACGACCCCGCGAACGTGTTCTCTGCAATGTGACTTGGTCAGCTAAGCGGGGCGGCCAGGCGCTGTCAAAGGTGGAGCAGTGGATGGGGCAGTGGCAAAAGTGCACAGTGCAGAGCTCAAGATGCTCTTCCGTGGGCCAGAATCGGGCCGTCCATGCAGGCAACCTGATCCTGACCGGGTGTGTACGCATCTGGAGTTTCCGTCTTCGAGTGGTGGGTGGGGGTCATTTTGCGACCGGGCCACAATGTGCGGTTCTGCCCATCAACTGAGACTCATGACGATAGGAGTGAGGGTACGACGTAAACAATGATGATAGCAGCACCTTCTGCGAGGAATCCTCCAGGCGTCATTGGGCGGCGGCCGAAAGCCAAGGCAGCTAGTACCGCCAGACGCTTACACACTGGGTACCGCTCCTGGTAAATCTGCTCGGCAGTTGAGCACTGAAGACTTTCTGCGCGGCGTTGAGACCCATCTTTGTTGAGTTTCAACCTTGCTTCTGCCCTCTTTCCGCTAGACCCTAGTGCCGCTCTAAGCCTAGCCCCGGGAGGTACACGTTCCCAACCTCAGAGACGAGGCGCACCTGCCACTCAGAGGGCCTTGCCGTGACGGCCGAAAGCCAGGAGGTGGCCAACCCGGGAGCTTTGCTGGAGGCCTGCTCGGGACGTGACATATACCGGTACGCTCAGATGTAAACCGGCCCGCGAATCTGCGAATGCCCATAGCATACCGCATGTCTTATTTAACCGATAGAAATGCGGGAGCCAAGGGCACGCCGAGTCGCCCTGTTCAGACTCAGCCCTGTGCAGACTCGCCTGGAAGTTCCATGAAGGGTCTGCGCAGCCATGCGCTGAGGCAGCCGATGCACGCGACGAGGGTCGATGTCGAGCTCTCGCGGGGCCCTCCAGGAATGGCAAATGTCACCATCTTGGAGCAGATTCAGGGTTGTTGGGGTTGAGGTGGGGTTTGGGGTCCTGAGGGTTACATTTTGGTTCGACTATCCGGCACTGCCGGTGGCCTTGGCCGGCTCGTCAGATTCGCAGTTGCGAGCTTGGATCGGGACATCCTCCACTGTGATGTCCTATGTTTGCCGATACGTTCCCCACTCGCACAGCTGAGTCGCAACAGATGGGAAGGGCGGTGCTGCGAGCGTCGTGCTTGCGTCTATTTCCCCATCTCATGCGTTAGGCTTGCACCGTAATCCGATTTGGTGGGGCAAGGTGTATGCCCTTTGGGTCGTCCGTACCCTGATACCTGGCAAACATCATTTCTTGCAGCCCTCGATCTGACAATTGACTAGGCAACATCAGGATCAGAGTGTCACGATCGTGAGATGTTGCCTCTTGAGTGCGGCATCTTTCTGCGAGACTAGGTGCAGCATCCGAGTTTTCGCCACATAAATGAGAAGCTCAAGGAGTCCGTTCTGCTGCGCAAGTGATTTTCCAACTGGATGTGGTTCTGCTCGTGGATACCTGTAAGGGCCTAGTGGGGTCCCCGGCTATCCGGATTGAGGACGGGCGAACAGCACTGCACGTGGCATGGAGCTCAGTGGCGGCCAAGCGGCGGAAGCGGGGACCCGGTTTTGAAGATGGCGAGGCCATGCTCCGAAAACTTCCGGAGGACCTGTGCCTGCTCGGCACCCAAATTTGCGAAGATGGCTGGGTTGAACTTCGGATAGGGAGTCACCTGCGCGGCGCGGCATCTGTCAAGCTTTTCAGCAGAGTTCGGCTGCCTCCTACCCCTACAGCTCCAGCTCTATCATCCCCCACCCTCGTGCGCTGCACTGTTCAGAAGCCTGCCGTCCGAATTGAAGGCCGACCTGCCATGTCAAACGTAAAGTATGCGACGGCCAGCAGATGTAACTGCTCCCTGCCTTGTGGGCCTTGTTCCCTGGAAGCAAAACATGCTGATGACTCTGATGACTCACGTAAATTTCCAGGCAGCTTCAGCCTTGCCTTTCTTGAGCTTCGCAGACCGCTCTTCGTGTACCTGCCGGGATTACATGTGGTGTCCTAGTTGGGCAAAAAGTGACATAAGGAGTTGTTGTTTGAGGTTGCTTCATGCAAAACCTCTAGGTTATCACGCAAAGTTGAGAGCATAACCTTCGTGTGGAGGTTGTATTTAAGGAGTCACTGCCCTGGCACGTTTATCCGTGGCACGTTTTGAAGGGTTTTGCCTCATGGCCTCAGGGCCAGAGCGACGACAGATTAGATTGCTGTGGCCGTGTGTTGTGGCACGTTTATGCAACTTCCGGCTTGCTCGCTCAGAGCCACTTAAAGAGGGGTAAAGTCCCGCGGATCGCACCGGATTCCTTATCCCTCAGGGCCATCGCCACGCACAAGGATTTCAACGAGACGAATGCTGTCGACACGCGTGGCACCCGGACTGGCTCCTGTACCTCTCGCAGAGCCTCGCAGAGCCTCTGCGACTCCGAGCCCCCAGTCCGTCCGTACACGAGTGGCCTTGGAGCCTTTCTTGCACTGTATGTTGCGCCCAAGCTTTGGCTACACCTTGCTGATTCTGGCGGCCTCGAAGGGCATGTCCCAGGCAGGCAGAGGCTGCAACTTGCCGAGGCTCAAGAGGGCTCGCGTCCGCTTCCCGGAGCTGCAGGTATGCAATGCTGTGCTCGACAGGGATGACTTCGTTGGCCTAAGCCTTTGCATCGAAAGTCGCTTCGTGTACTGCATGTACTGCTCCACATGTCAAATCATGTCAGCCATGAGGCGTCAACGCGCAGGATAAGTGGGGTGCTACAGCTTTGCATTGGGCAGCCGACCAGGAAGCCTCCCCGAAATGGACATCGCAGGAGTGGAGTCGTGCCGCCCTGCAGGATCTGGCCGATGTGTGTGAGAAGATGCTCTCGCACCCCGAGTTCGTTGAGGGTAACCGCCGAGTCACGGCCTGAGTCAGCCTTTCCTAGGCCTCAGCAAGCCATGCCCGAAATGATGCAAGGCTTGGAGCTTTGCCTTTGAAGACAAGACGGCTCTAGATGTGGCTCTCCACCGAAACTGCAAGGCCGTGCAGTCCATTCCGGTAGCTGCAGCGCCATAGTGCTGTCTGGGTATCAAAAAACGTTTTCAGTCGAAGCACAATGCAACGCAGGCAGCTGCGGACGTGATCCGGCGGCATGTAGGCCCACCGCGATAGCCTTTTGCAGAGTTGCGTTGGGCAGGGACGCAGGCAACAAGAGTGCTGCAAGCAAGACGGGTTTCAGAGAACTGGGTGGAGAGCAAGCAACTTGCTGAAAATGCAAATCGACGGTGCTGGTTCAAGCCTTTTGCGACTGTGGACCTAGGTGGTGGCGAGCAGTGCAAAGGATCGCTGACATGAACTTTGAAACAGGGTAAGGCTGCAGCCGGAGCATAGGAGGGGGTTTTCAAAGGAGTATGCTTTCGCCGGCTGTTGGCAAAAGCCATGGTGGAAGTAGGGGATCCGCCCGGGTCCAAGCTTTGCAGACTGGCCGTTGGAGGTTTGCTCCACTTACGCTACTGCAGAGGCTGCTTGCTAAAGCCACAGGGGTCTCAGCATCTTCGCGCGAAAGGGACCCGATGAAATCTCGCTGCATGATCTGTCGAATGTGCCGGTGTTCAGCAATTTTGGCTCTACATACACAAATGCGCCCAATATAGACGAGGTGCAGGCTCAATGACGTCACAAGGACCGGAACGACGGCAGTCGTTTTCCTGCTTCTGGTTTTAATTCCCGATAAGATTACGTTTCGTTCCGAGGCAGGAGTGGAAGGAGCAAGGTCACCGTTGTCTATTGCACGCGTAGTGCCAGGATCCTGCAAGTCATTCAACGGCCGCCTGTCTGCAAGACTTTCGACGGATTTTCGCTCAAGATGCTGAAGGTGTGTCGTTCGAAGGTATCGGGCCTCCCTTAAGATGCCCCCCCATCCCAAGCCGCAGTCCCGGCACCTTACTGTACCTGCCCAGGCTTCAAAGGCTGGGGCTTCATCGACTACAATGGTCAGGCCTGCATCTCAGAGTAGCAGACTTTTGAATTCAGTGCTATGTCGGGGTTTGGATTTGTGTTCGTTTTGCCGACGCTCAGCGCAGGGTATGGCATGAGCAAGCCCAAGGGGTTTTGTGCTGGCGGCAGTTCCTTGCCCTGCAGGATGTCTTCGTCCACATCAGAGACTGCCAGGGGGGTCAGCCAGCACCTGGCGACATGCCTCTCGGCAGCTGGCATCCTCGCCGTTGGCCATATCGGTTTACGGCGCATCAGAACTTTCGTTACGGGATCCACAGGACACTTGCTAGCCGAATGATTCTCACGACTTCAGAGCTGTGTGTCGGCTGGCTTCTTATCGACTTCCCACTGATGCAGATGGTGCTGTCTCAACACAATCGTTAAGGGCCAGTGACTCTACCAGTCGACCGGACTCACAGGCTGACTTTCGACTTGGAGGAGTCGCAGCCTGGCAAGTTCAAGGCTTCATGCTTGGATGCTTGGACTGCTCTCTCTCCCTCTCTGAGTTTTGTGCAGGTGTAGAGGGTAGAAAGAAGACAGGCCAAGAACGTTGTCGGTGGAACAGCGGAGCGAGACCAGGATTCCATGATGGGCAAGGCTGGGAAGCAACCTTCTTTTGCTAGATTCTGCGCCCTCGTCGCGTGAGGCCACGCCTGTCCAGGGCACTGGGGCCCACACAGGCCAGCGTCCCTGAGCACGTAAGCCGCCTTTCGTGCTGCGCTCATCTCTCTTCTGGAGGCACTGTGAAGTCCTTCAACGCCGAAGCCCCAGGGCTGTCTCCACGTAAGTGGAACAGAGACGGCATCGCAAGAATTCTCACAGGAGCAGGCGCGACACATGTCATGTAAAAGCAGCTTCTGCTCCCCGCATCGAGGCTACAAAGGGCTTCGGCTTTATCTGCATCGAGGGCGCAGATGATGCCTTTCGGTCTGCATGCTGTAGGAGGGTGGGAGGGCACAATCGCGAAGCGCTGAGTTTCGACTGCAAGCCGAAGCTGAGGTTTTCGTCCACACCAAGAGCTGCGTAGGCCTAGTGGAGTGGAGAGGGCAAGCCAGCGGTTGGTGGCCAGATAAACCCCTCAAAAGGAGCAGTTGTGTCAGCGGGGGGTCCGAAACCAGTGTTCGACTTGTCAGCTTGCTCCTAACTATTGTCGGAGGGGACATTGCTTTCACTTCGGCCAGGCACCCTCCCGAACGCCGGCGATGTCGTCAAGTTTGACATGGAGCCCAGCCCCAACAGGCCTGGCCAGCACGGCCCCCGGCATTGCTCTAGCGACCCTGGGGAGGTTGCATTCTGGTGCCTTGTTTCTTGGTATTGTCGCTATGCTTGCAGTCGGAGTTTGATTGAGTCAACTCTGGATTCGATACAGTAACTAGGCCATACGTTCAGTACGGCTTGCCTATGCTGTTGCCAATAGATTCACACAATGATTCATTGTCCACGTCGTCGTCGCGGTAATGGTCGTGGTCATGGTCGTGCGGCAGTGGCAAGTAGCAGGAGCAGGTCCAGGAGCAGGAGCAGCAGCAGCAGCAGCAGCAGGAGGAGCAGGAGTAGTAGTAGTGTAGTAGTGTAGTA
>CAJNJA010014457.1:0-11729 GCA_905231915.1 Symbiodinium necroappetens | reverse complement strand
AGGCATGTATGTATGCATGCATGTATGTATGTATGTATGTATGTGTGTATGTGTTGTATGTATGAACACGCTACTCCGCGAATACACTTGTAGGCGAGCTTTGCAGCTGTCCCCCAACAACCACACAGCATGACATAGATACGTAAAGCATTCCTCCTGTACTTGGCGCAAATATCCGAAGTTGAAAGGCGTTTTTTGGGCTGCAGGGTTGGGGCTTGAGGTTCCTAACAACCTTTGTTCCATAAGTTTGTAGTAAGGCTCCGAATTCAAGGGATTGGGGACTTTGGGGGGCTACCAATGAATCCCCTAGCAAGTTCACATTAGAATGTCGGTTCCCTGCCGTAGCAACACAGTCCCCATACAGAGATGCCTGAACTGCGCTGTTCTTGGAAGCCCTGCAAAGTTTCCCTCCTTTCGATTAACCCAGGGTAACAAGCGGCCTAATGCCAAGGAAGTGATTGTGCTTCAATTCCTGCTTCAACTACGGCACCTGAGCCCGCCCGGGTGAGTCAGTCGAGGGAAAGCCCCTAAACTCTAAGTCCAAACCCCAAAAGCCATGAACCCTTAAACCCTAAACCCCGCTAAAAGGCATGAACCCCTAAACCCAAACACCAAAGCCCAAAAGGCATGAACCCTCAAAATCACTTAAAGATCCCTACCCTGAGCCCCAAAAACCCTGAGCATGAACCCTTAAAGTCCTTAAGCCCCAAACCACAACAGCCCGAACGGAATGAGCCCTTCTACCTAACACCCTTGAAAACCTAAAGGGCATGAACCCTTAGAAGCCCTTTAGTAATACTTGTAAACCCTAAACCTTCATCCCTAATCCCTAAACCCCCTGAGCCCTAAACCCCCTAAGCCCTAAACCCCTGAGCCCTAAACCCTAAACCCCTACACCAGGCACTCAAGGTTCCGCCTCGCGCAAGGCGTTTTTCTCTAGATTGAGGATCTGAAGCAGCGGATTCTTGCCTCGCTCTCTCGTTTGGGCTTTTATAGCTGGGACGAGCCCGCATTGCAGGGTTAGGGTTTGGGGTGTAGGGCTTGGGTTTGAGGCTGTTGGTAGCTTGGGCTCTAGGGCTTTAGTGTTTATCTGCAAACCTCCTCCTGGAGGTAGGAGTCAGCCAAAACAACCATCCATATACCCTAGCCGACGGAGGGCCTCTCTTCGAGAAACCCGGCCGTGTTAATCTGCGCTCATACCCCTGAGACTGCAAATTGCAATATAGGAGTTGCGGTGCCGGGTTCTAAGGCGTAGATATGGATGTGGTGCTTAAGTATTGCTTTGGGAATCTCGATCCACTTCAGGGCCTGGGGTTAGTTTGATTCCGCGCATCGGAACTAGCCGGATTCGGCAGATGTCATCAGTGTATGGTCTTTTGCGGCTTCCACAGAAGTGTGTTACTTCCTAACCCCTCACGCATTGTCACCATGGCTTGCATCACACCTAACCTGTCCTAAGGAGCTTATTCTCTGATCCTGTGGCCCCAGACGCATTGGGATAGTTCTCTAAGTTAGGGTCGGTCCTTGTTGTAAGGGTGCCGTACTATTTGGGGAACCTAAAGAGAACTACCTAGTTATTAAAGATTGATTATACCTGCTCCATGATCTAGACCGGAACCCCCTCCGAAAAAAGCACACGCATCATGATGCACGTAAGAGCCATGCAAAGAAACCCTCAGCAAGGCACAAGGGGATCCAAACCTCTCGTTTTCAGAAAAATCACAAAACGCCCGAAACTAAACGTTAAACCCGAAATCCTCCCCTTTTCAGAAGTGCCGTGAAAGAGGCTTAACTCGGGGGGCACGGAGATGTTGTTCGAAGCTGCCAGAATGTCGGTGAGCTTCGGATTCCCTTCGAACCTGGTTTCAGGTCTGAGGGCGTTCAGGGGTTTATACCTCTAACCGAAAAGACCTACCTTGTAGGGTTCCTTATTATGGTTTCTATATATAGTTCCTGAAAAGGGTAAGTCTTTTCGGTTACAGGTATAGTTTAGGGTTTAGGGGTTGAGTTCGGCTTTAATCACAAAAAAAGAGGCACATCAATAGATGCCCCAAAGCCATGAACCAAACCACTAAACTCGAAAATTTGCCACAAAATGCCAAGAGACGAGGGCAGTTGCGATAGCTCGTTTTTCCTGGCTCCGGGAATGATCATGGCTTGAAGAAGCTAGTAACCAGTGGGACTTCCTACAGACGGGCGAAAGTAGCATGTCCTACCCTCCCAATTCTTTGAGCTCTCCCAACTTTCGCTGCATCATCCTAGCATAGCTAAACCCTACCGGAATGCTGTAAAACCTAGTTTTTTCGTGCAGAAGCCACGAAATGGGTTAGCTATTTGGGGGTTGAGGTAAGCCATAAAACATCTATCCAAAGTGCTCCACGTCCAAAATCGTGAGCTTCGCGTTGGATGACAGGTCCGGTAACTCACGCAATCCTGGGCTCTTGATAAGGAGGCTCTCGATCGGCTACCGTAACAGGAACCTGTAGATGTTAATATTGGGGTATTCTTGTAAGAGAAACTTGAATCAAATTCCTTAGCCCCTAAACCCTATAATTTCCTGCAGACCCTAAACCCTAAGCCAAATTCCAAAACAAGAGCCCAGAATCGATTCGCTTGCGCGTGAAGCTCCCTCAGATCAGCCAATGGGCTCAGCAAAGGGAGCTCCTGGAGGGCTACCCTAAGGGTACTACAATGTTCAGGATTTAGGGTTTAGGGGTTTAGGGTTGTAGGGTTTTCAGGGTTTAGGGTTTAGAGTTTAGGGTTTAGGGGTTTAGGGTTTAGGGGTGTAGGGTTTAGGGTTTAGGGACTGCAAGGGCTACTACAAGAGCCCCTTCAGGGCTTATCGGTTTAGCGGCTTAGGGTTTAGGTTTTCTTCGAGTTTCTAAGAAGTTTAACCTTCATCTTAAGACGAAAAGCACCCCAGCAACTGCTTAAACATACCAACAAAAGGCCTCCTAACCTGAAGCCCTAAACCCTACAGCTAAAAAGGGGCCCCCCCAAACCTGAACCCTTAGATGCAAAAAATAGCCCTAGATAAACCCTAAAGTGAGTTTCAAGGAAACCGGACTTCATTGATGGCTTTTGGGCTTAGGCTTCAGGGCTTCGGGTAAGAAGGCCCTGAACCTTACTAAACCCTCAAACCTCTAAACCCTAAACCCCTAAACCTCTAACCCTAAACCGCTAAATGCCTCATTGGGCTTCTTCAAAGGAAAAGGACTGAGGAAACTCCTCCAGGCCGTTGTCGTCAAGGACCAAGTACTGGAGCGCGATATTGTGGGAAAGGGGTGGCAGCCTGGGTTCAAGGGTTTCAGCACTCACAAGGGTGTAGGGTTTAGGGTTTTGGGGTTGGGGTTGAGGGCTTAGGGTTTAGGGCTTAGGGGTGTAGGGTTTAGAGGGTACCATTCTTGTAGCATCCAGTTCAATAAGGCAACCCCAGAACAAAAAGGGGAACAGGATACTACTGGAGTCCCTGGAAGCTTCCGGAGCTCTGGGCAACCCTTCAGCGAAAGCACCCCTAGCCGTCGCGACTCCCGAAGCATCTCCTGAAGCACCGCCTCGTCGACACATGTGTAGTGCTTCCTCAGATCACTTAGTAAGCAGCATGCTGTAGGGGCCTCACTAATTAGAATGGTATCCTTGGCTTCTACAAGGACTCGTGAAAAGTTACTGCAAGGGGGTTTAGTTTATGGCACGTCGGGCAGGATCAGGGGTCGGAAGTATCGCGCTGACAGCAAAGGCCTAGCTTCGTTAAACTCATGCAAGATTCTCAAAGTAAGCACATTGGCAGGAGCTCCCCGACAGGTCAAACCGGAAGACACTGCAGCCGTCCGCCCAGCTCTTGCTCCAACATGGGGATCGCAACCTGGCAAAAATCTCTTGCTTATGGCCCAACTTAAGTTGTAATTTAATAACTGATAGGCATCCTTCTTCTTGCTGCCGTTGGTGCTGGTGTTCTTGGTGGCGGTGATAGCGGCGGCCGCAGCAATTGTTGGCGGTGTTGTGTTTGATGTAGTCGTTGCTGCTGGCATTGTGGCTGGTGCTTGCACTGCTGCTGCTGCCGCTGCTGATGATGATGATGCTTCAGCTCCTGTGCTTGCTCACATTCTTACTGCCGCTGTGGTGGAAACGGTGTTGTCGTCAGTTGTTGATGATGCTGCTGCCGCGCTCCTGAGGCTGCAGCTGCTTGCGGTTGCCGCTAAAGCTTAGGGTAAGCCTACAAAAACCCTCCCCCTATTATTCTCTAGACTGCAAGCCTGTTCTATATAAGTCGAGTTCGCTGACCTCGCCGTGATTCCAAGCAGGCCCACCGTAAGTCCAGTGACTAGGTATGCCAGCCCAAAGATCCAGGGACCACACACCCGTCGCCTTTGGTCTATGACTCCTGGTACAGGTCTGGGAAGCTCGGGATCTGGGATCTAGGGTTCTGAAAGGGTTTAGGGTTTAGGCTTCTGAAACGGTTCATACGGAGAGCAGAGTTACCCAGTGGTAGTCAACTGGGCTTCTAGGGTTCAAAAACTGGGTTCTTGTTAGGGGATTTAATTTAAGTTAGCATAATAAGGAAACTATATTACTTACCATAGATCCCTATTATGGTAAAGTAGATTAAATCCTTTAACAAGAACCCAGAAAAGCTTTAGGTAGAGTCCTTTGCTTGACCAAAACTCGCGTGCATGGTGGAGGTCGACGAACCTGGAATCTGGACAACTATGGGTTTAGGGTTTAGGGTTTAGGGGTTTAAGGTTTAGGGGTTTAGGGTTTAGGGTACGTACTAGAACATGCAGACAAGCTTTGTGAGGCTACACTGAGACCCTGCCCGTCCAAGACCCCAACCCCCGAAACCCCGAAAACCCAAAGACCGAACACAGCGTGATGCCAGTCCACAGCCTTCTAACCCTACCTGCATTCAAATCCCAGAAACTAGTATTGACCCCTGACATCCAGGGTCAGGGTGGATTCCGAAGAACCCTGCACCCTGAACCTGCCCAGACCCTCAAGCAACTCTGGCCCTACTTTGAACTTCCCAACCCTGAATCGCAGGAAATAGTATCCTGAAGCCTTATAATCATAGGAATCCTAAAACCCCGGTGTCACAACCCTTCATTCTGTGTCACGAGCCCTGCGTTCTGTGGCCCAGAAACTTCACCCACAGAGAGATGTAGGGCCAAGCGAGAGAAGCCAGCTGAGCATTGCTTGTCGGTACGATGCTTCTCCCGACCAACAGTGCCTGTACCTAGGGTTTAGGGTTTAGGGGTTTAGGGTTAGGGTTTAGGGCGTTTGTCTGTGAAGGTCTTAACTGCTAGAAGAAGTCAGGGCAAGGGTCTGGGGCTTAGGGGCTTGGGGCTCAGGGCTTAGGGATTTGGATTTAGGGCTTGGGGCTTATGTAAGGGATCAGGGCTTAGGGATTTGGCTAGCTGTGCATATGCTGGCCCCGGCACGATTTTGCGCCTGTCCATAAAGATTCTGTCGTCCACATTCGCCCCTAACCATTGAAAGGTAACCTCCACCACCATGCAAGCGGGCAGGAAGGCCCCGAACGTGGTGTCAATCAGTGCATCAAAGAGGATCAAGAAGAAGGTGTTGTTTTGGACTCCTCGGCTCCCCGCAAAGCACCGGCCTTCTTCGCTCCGTACTACGGGTATCAAGGCCCGCTACCCCCTTCCCTCCTTTTAAGGGTCCCTATGACCAACGTTTCCATTTAACTCTGAGAGGAAGGGCCCGCCAGAATTAGACGGCAAAGGGTACAACCGGGGACTGCTACTGCTGCTACTCCTACTACTACTGCTACTACTACTACTACTACTACCACCACCACCTCCTCCGCGAAACTAGTACTTCTACTTCTACTCCTGCTTCTACTTCTATTTCTTCTTCTATACTTCTACTTCTACTTCTGCTTCTACTACTACTAATACGACGACGACTACTGCTACCGCTACTACCCCCACCACCCTAAACCCGAAACGCTTTGTGCATATGGCCTGCAACGACTCTAAGCCCTAAGCCCTAGAACCCTTTTTGCATCCAGGACTCTCGCAACCAGCCCTAGAACCCTAACCCACAAACCCTTGACCCCAAACCCGAAACCTAAACCCTGAACCCTAAACCCAAAAACCCTGAACCCTGAGCCTAAACCCTGAACCCTGAACGCTAAAGCCCTTTTTGCAGCCCTTAAACCATGAAATCCGTGGCTCTGGGAGAAAAGTGCAGGATGGGGGTCACCACGGCGTTGAGGCAAATGAGCCCCGAGTAGGCGCAGAGCCAAAACGCCGCCTAACCCAATGACTGAACAGGGTGTAAGGTTTAGGGTTTAGGGGTTTAGGGCTTAGGATTTAGGGGTTTATAGGGTTTAGGGTGTAGACTTGAGGGTTTATAAGGCCTCGAGTCGAAGGTTTAGGATTTAGGCTTAAGGTTCAGAGTAGAGGGCTGAGGGAGGAGCCTGCCCGATGAAGAGTAGCCTCACCAGGTTCCTCGCCTGGTTGAAGAGCCTTAGATGCCCGGTTCATTGGCAAACACAAGACCTTGGGTACTGCCCCCCCATACAGTACCAGTCTATAACAAGGGCTGCTAGGAAGGGCCTTGTATATATATATATAGACATCTCTCTCTCTCTCTCTCCTGAATATTACTCAACTTCTACTGAGTTGGGGGCAAGATCCAAACACTACCAAAGCTTTCAGTTTTAATAAGGGGGGTCCTAGACCTAGAACCCAAAGAGCTCAAGATCCACTCAGGAGCTGAAGAAGCTCGAAGAAAGCGACCTTGACGTGGAAGAGGTGTCCAGTGGCCCTAAAGGCCTCGATCCAAGAGATCCTTCTCGTCCTTCCATGCTCACTCTGAGGGCCGCGGAAGGTGGTCCAAAGCGACCTCGCCGTGAAACCTGCATGATCCTAAAACCCAGACGGTTTAGGGTTTAGGGACAAGACACAGCGCACAGGGGAGGGGAGAGCTCCATACCACTGTTTTTTATGTACAGCCCTAGGCTGCCAGGGAGAGTGAGAACTGCCTTGCCGGAACATCCATCATGCGTAGTAGACTGTGAATTCTGGCTTTTCTGAACGGCTCCGGATATCTTGAGGTGTTGAATGCCCAGAACCTTGCAAAATATTAGACCCCAACAGGCTTCGGGTTTCGAGTTTAGGGCGCATAAACCCTGTGCCACCTGAAAGCATGAGGAACAGCAGCGGGTTGAGTACTGGAAACGACGGCTCAAAGAGTTGCACCAATCGCATGTCCATGGCGACGATAACGTTCCTCGTGCAGAAGACGGCAAACCGAATAGAGTCCAATACTATTCGCTTACAGCCGCCGGCTATCCCTGGTTAAAGATATAGTGCAACATACCCCGAAGTGCATTTCTAATTTATAAAGGCTCCTATACTAAACCCTGTACTAACGCTTATGGAACCCTTGAGGGAGCCTTTAAAAAGAAATCAATTCTAAACGGCGCTCGGTGTTAGGATTGGGCGCTGCAGGCTCTGTTAAGGATTAAAAGATTTGGGGGCTTAGGCCTAAACCCTAAAAACCCTAAACCCTACATCCCCCTAAACCCTAAACCCTAGGGGTGCGAGCAGGGTGGTCGGCTGAAGCTTGGAGGCTCTGAAAAGGACAATGCGAGCATTGCGAAAGCCCAAGAGATTCCCAAATTCTAAACTCCCTAATGTAGGGGCCTTATAATGATTTGAATAGAAGTTTGGGCTCCGTTACGGTAGTCGTAAAAAGGACCATGAGGGACTCTGAGGAATAATCTTGGTAGCTTCTTCAGCTTCTATATTAAGCATAAACTGAAGCGAGAACCCTAGTTCGAGAATCCATGCACGCAACAATCATGTACTCACCCCAATAGTAACCTACATAACTACTCTCCGACCCCTAAGTACCCAATTCTTGGGTCCCTTAAGACCCTTAGGGAAGACAACTTCTCAACGGGGTCGAAGCCACAGAACTGCGATCGACAGGGATCCAACGAGTGCAACGCCAGCAAAGATGCCCACGGCAAACTTGACGCGCGTCGGCTGGTGGAGGCCGGGTCGGGGTTCATCCTTGAGAATGTAGGCGTGATAATTTATAGTTGGATTAGAGGTTTTGGGGGGTCTATTGTGCTATATCAGGAAACCTCAGGGATGCTATTGACCATTGACAATTATTCTGGCTTCTACTTACTTTTATAGGGGTTCGGGGTTGAAGCTCTCTAGTGAGGCTCTTCCCCGCAAGGCCCGTGCCCAAGGATTTCTGAGAGCTAACCCTTGGCCTGCACCTTCGTATGGGTAGTTGTCTAAAGCAGGGTCCCTTGTAGGGTCCTTTTGATAAAGGTGCCGTACTATAATGTGGACCCAAGAAGCGACCCTAATGTAGAGAACTACCCATTAAATGATTCATAAGCTCAAGTAAGCCCTAACCGCAATAATCCTTAAAGCACTCTCGACAAAGCTTCTGCGGCATCTTTACTACTGACCTGGACTTGATAACCTATCCAATGAAGCCCTAAACCCTAATCATCCATATCCATGCACAGTTGCTGAACCCCCTAAACCCTAAGCCCTAAAGCCCTAAACCCTAAAGCCCTAATCATCCTTAATCCATGCACAGCTACCCTAACCCCAAATAAGCTTATACACACAAAAACACAACAAGGAACCCTTAAGCAGCTAGGGCTTTATAGGTGGGAGGATTAGGGAGACCCTTAGACAACATAGACCCTCTCAATAAGGGCCCTTTTTAAGAGAGCCAGAAGTAGGGTTTAGAAGGGTCCCCTTTTCAGGGGCCTCCCCAATACTACCCAGGAATAGGCTTCAGGAAGTCTCTGAAGCCCAAGACCTACAGGCTTAAACCCTTCATTCTGCGCTGCGGGTCGGAGAATTGCAGCCATGACGGGTGGTAGGAGCACGAAGCGTCATGGCGCCGCATTTCGATGCCAGACATGGCTCAAGCAAGGAATCAAGAGGGATAGGCTTTAGGGGCTGGGGCTCTTCAGGGTTGAGGTTTTGCAGGGTTTAGGGTCCCGTTTCAGGGTGTAGGGCTTGGGGTCCCTTTTAAGGTTTGGGGTTTGGGTCCCTGTAAAAGGCTTCAGGGATTTGGGCGGTAAAGGGGTGTGCCGGCCCGATAAGCCAACACAAAACGATGGCTTCGGCAACAGAAGGACAGACTCATCACAACTAAATTTAAGCGAGTGCCAATGTCACAGCCCATACCTGGGACCTGAAAATCTGCAATGCAGTAAACCATAGAAGCCATCGAGATCCCTCAAAGGAAGAGGGCCGCACAAAGAACAACTTCCTAACCTTGAAAATCCACTATGGGGGAACACTGGGCCACCAGAGTGTCCCTTTCTGTACGGGAACCCTCAAAAGGAACCCTTGTAGTTTAGGGTTTAAGACTTTTAAGGGTTTATAATCCGAACCCCGAAGTCTTCTCTCCACTGAATCCTACCAACCCCAAACCCCAAACCTGCGTCGAAAGCTTAGAGGGCTTTGGCGCCTTTTTTGCCTAAAGGCTCATAAGCTTATGAGTAGGGTTTAGGGTTTAGGGTTTCGGGTTAGGGGAAATGGCGTCGGACATCGAGAAGCCGACACAAGTCAGGAGCCCAACGTCCCGACACCCCGAGTGCACCTCCGAGTACCCTACGCTTGTTTTGTGCAAGCGCCTTGTGGCATCCTAAACTTACAAGGAATTATAGGCCTTTAAAGGCTTAGTATTAGGGTTTCCAAATGTTTCGGGCTGGATACAGTAGCGCGTTTAGGGAAGTTTAAGTTTAGGGCTTTTTTGGTCCTCCGTCAAACCAGCAAGAAAGCCTCTGTCCGAAACCCTAAACCCTGGTAGAAACCCTTACGGAAACCCTAAACCGTTCATGCCCGAAACCCTCTAATTAAACCCTAATTAAGACCAAGGCCCTAAACCCTCTATACCTAAGCCCCCTAAAACCCCTAAACCCCTTACGCCTACGAAAGAAAGCCTCGAGAAGCGGCGGGGCCAAGGGAAGCAGAAGCCGCTCCGCGCAGCGCAGCAAAGAGGCGATCGCCGCGGGTTGCAAGTTTGCGGCGCCTCCTGCGGAGGCTTCGGATCTTGGGGTTTAGGGATATAAAGCCCTAAAGGTCCAAGTAGTCCTTATTTATGGTTTTGTACCCATAAAGGCCCCAAAGTCCTTAAATAATGGGTACTTGGACCCTCAGGGAAGGGCCTTTTGGGGGTTTAGGGTTGTAGGGGCCTTTTGGGGTTGAGGGTTCGGGTTTGAGGCTTCGAATCTTGGGGTTTAGGGTTTGGGGGTTTAGGGCTTCGGCGAGGGGAAACTCGCAGTTTTCAGGCCAGGGTTTCTGGCTTAGGGGTTTATGGTTGAGAGTGAGACCTCTTGAGACAACTAACTATGAGCCTAGCAACATGGAGGTCGATTGCTCAAGACTCTAAACCCTAAACCCAAAACCCAATCCCCTAAACCCTAAACTTCTAGGTGTGGGTTTGCCTAGACGACCCCACAAATCTAGTGAGACAGGTACCAAAAAAGAATCACGACACGAACGAACCCGCGCTGCCATGCAAACAGCGCCTCTGAAAGGCCTCAAAGCCTCAAGTTTTAGGGTTTTGGGGGTTTGGGGGTTTAGGGGCTTAGGGCTTAGGGGTTTAGGGTTTAGGGTTTAGGGGGTAAGGGGTGTAGCGTTTTGGGTTTAGGGTTTAGGGGTTTAGGGTTTATATATAGGGTTTAGGGCTCTGTGAGGCCCTAAGCCCTGAACCCCCAAGCCCGGATGCTTTTCGAAGATCGGGCCCCTGGTTGCCCAGCTACCAGCCACGCGAACCCAAGTTCTCGGCTTCATGGGGTTCGGTTTAGGGTTTAGGGTTTAGGGTTTGGGATCTCATGTCTTTTTTTGCTTCCGTTGTATTTTGAGCCACAAAGTTTTGACCTGACAGAATCAGCCGCCGAGACTATCGCGACTCGCAACTAACCTCTCGCCCTGCACGAGGGGATCTGAGTGAAAGGAGCCCTTATGATGGTCTATAAACTTTCTGAAAGTACGAACAAAGTACTGAAGATTCCGGGGTTCAATGGCTGCCCAGCCCCTAAACCCTAAATCCTTCACGCGTTGGGGCTGAAGGTCGCGGTAGTATAGGGGCCTAAAAAACTACCTATGTTATTTTGGTGGTTCCTTGTTATCGTTATAGTATTAGTATCCCCAAAAATCCCTGTTCTAGTCATCAAGACCCTTAAACCCTAAACCCTTATAGTAGCCCTTCACAGAACCCTGTAAAGGAGCCCCAAAACCCTGGTCTAATTACTAAGGCCCTTTTGTTAGACGTCCTTTCAACACCAGCTCTGCCAGTTTGTGGCTCACTGCCTTCTCTTGGTCTGTGGCCTGCGCAAAGGTGGACGGCTTAGGGCTTTAGGGTTCTAGGGCTTTAGGGCTCTAGGGTTTTAGGGTTTTTCGGGTTTTTGCCGTTTAGCGTCCAATTCTGCCTCCCACCGAGCGAAGACGAGCCCGCATTGCAGGGTTCAGTCAGAGAGCACAACAGGTAATGGCAGAGGTCCGAGGTGGACGGTTTAGGGTTTAGGGGTGGGCGTGGCTTCGAGCAGATGGCTCAAGGATTCATCGGAACAAATCCTCCGGATAGGTAGACGAAATTCTCGAAATCTTAAGCCCCAAACGCCCTAAACCCTAACCCTGAACCCCTAAACCCTAAAACTTAACCCCTAAACCCCTAAACCCCAAACCCTAAACCCTGAACCCCTCAAGCATTTGGGCCTT
>CAJNJA010014455.1:0-12191 GCA_905231915.1 Symbiodinium necroappetens | reverse complement strand
AGAGCTCGTCCGCCTTAGGACGACGCCCCCAGACAGAGGCTACGCCCCCAGGCGCATCCCACCAGGTGTTCTCCTCAGGGATGTTCCCCAGGAAGGTGACCACCGCCGGGTCCTCCACTGGGCGCTCGTACGAGCCGCCCCCAAACCTGGGAGCCCGTTTGACCATAATTCTGGTGGCCATACCAGGAGCGTACATGAAACAAACCACACATGGCCAATAAGACTTTTCATGGCCATTTGTTTTTGGGACTTAGTCGTCCTTGACCATCCTGCACATTTTGAGCACAAACGGATGAGCCACACAAAACCGTCGAGTCGTAATCATCAGAGCATCACAACGAGTTGAGTACGCATCAAGAGCGTCCGAAACGCTTGAGCCACACATACCATTAGCCGTGAGCATCAAGAGCATCAGAAACGCTTGAGCCACAAACAAATTGTTGAGCGCTACGTAACATATAGCATCATGGGCATCAGAGCGGATATCTTGAGCCATGTACCTGGGCAGGGTTAAGGATTTAGGGTCTTTAGGGTGCTTAGGGTCTTTACGGTTTTGTTGGAAATTATCGTCGTCATTTTAACATGCACACATGCATAATACGTACGTACTTACGTATGCACATACGTACAGACATACATATGACATACATAAGAGGTAGTTGTACACTTTGCGAAGACCCTCGACTCCCTGAAAGCTGAAGCCTGAAGCGGGTCTGGGCTCGAGCTTAAAGTTCGGGCTTACGGTTGGGAGTTGGGGGTTAGACTTTGCGGTCTGGTTGCGGTTAAAACTTTATGTTCTGTTGAAGAGATTTGAAGCTGAAGTGTGCTTCAGAGCCCCAATCCTGGAATCGCTGTAACCCTAAACCCTAAATTTAACCCTAAACCCTAAACCCTGGGATCCTTAATCCAATAACCACCCTCTGTGGCCAATGTGATCTTCGACGAGTGGTGGCCTTTTGGGCCGCGACCTCATTTTCTCGGACTGCCTGGAAGCTCGACGGTAGCCCTAAAAGCCACCTTTGCAGCAAACGCTCTTCAGCAGTCCTTCGGTCGGTACATCGCAAAGTCTTCATAAGATGCTTAAGAGCATCCTCGTCCATCCACGTAGAGTAGCAGTGAGGGTTTGCATAACCATCTCTTACAAACAAGTGGTGCAACAAGTGGAGCTTTGGCCGTATGCGGTACAATCTTTTCTGTGCTTCAATGGCCTGCTCTGCCAAAGATATATAAGATCTCAAGAACAGCATGCCAGCTTCGCGGACGTTCCGCTTTTCGTCATCATTCAGCCAGCGGGATCCATTATTCGACCACAGTGAAATGCAATGATTGCTGGCCCAAAGAGCCAGCACCAACTTTCCATCCAAACCCGGGTCTGCAACGGAACTGATTTCATGCAGCACCCATTGCTGCACGACGTAGGTGTCGAAGCCAGAACTTTTCCTATTTGCGTACTTATAATTAAAAGGATTTCTGCTAAGTATATGCTTAGTACTTATATAATCACCTTCTCGTACATAAAGATTCAGAAAAACCAGAATTGCAGCCGTGGTTCAGCTCTGGGTACTTATTCGCACCCGTCCAGTTCAGTTTCCGCTTCGTCAGCTTCTTCAAGCGAAGGTTCAGCTTGTTGGCTTTGGCATACAGCTTGAGTCGACGTGTAGCTTCAGCCAGCTTAGCCGGTATGGTTCCCACACCAAAAAAACCGGCCATCATCATTACGACAATCGCCGACCCCAACAGGTCTCTTCCACAGCCCAGGTGGTAGCAATGCAAAACATCAGGAAAGATAAGGCTTAGATCAAAGCCCGCCAAACTGTGATAAGCTGGTCTGTAGGTTCAGGGTTCTTCAAGCTGAAAAAGCGTTTGCATGTACGGGGCTGTATGTAGATTTGTAAACACATGTGTCTCATCCTCAGCGCCTTTGCTCGCTTCACACATCCAGCATATCTTGCACAGGGAATGCAGCAGAAAAGGACGAGGAAGATCATTTATGGGGCTGAATGACCTATACTTCGGGATTCCCTTTCTTCATGATTACATGCTATTAAAGAACAACTGCCCAGAGAACTGTTCGTGTTGATTCGTGTTGTACTCGAACCCAAGTCGAGCCCGCCTTCTCTCGATCGGCGTACCGAGTAAAGTTGAAGGATTGTCGCAGAGCCTTCCAGTCCCCGCGAAAGCCAGCCACGAAGAAATGTAGCCGGATCACCTGGGATACATTATGAATGGAACGTGTCCGAACATTGCACCATTACACCAAATCCAAACCCCGCATACTGTATTCTTATTAAAGTACTTTTGCTTAAGCTATATAGATGGCAGTCAGAGCACAGGTCCTCCTCCCATTGAAGGCAAGTCGTGCAAAACGAGACCCTCGTTCGAAAGCTTGTTGAAGCTTTGCGTAATTTCCCAGCAGGCTGCTTGCAGAGTCAAGTTTGTACCATCACCACTCAAAACATACCTTGATGCCGGTATGATTGCACACAGGAATCGCGATGCGGCAGAGTGTTCCGGTGCCGGGTGCAGGTCACTTGTAAACATAAGAAACATCCATGAATCGTTCACAGCTGTAGCTTCATCACCTGTGCCCAGAAATGTCTTAAAAACAAAATAGATAAGGCGATTATAAACTATAAAGTAACTTACGTCCCCAGACCTAGAAAAGCTCCAAACCCAAACAGTTGTGCTTTCTTATAGCTCAGAAGCTGTAGAGGGTGCATGGTATGGAGGTGCTCATTTTATCGCTTGCAGGGTGGCCGGGGTACTCGCGAAGAAAATTTCTCCAGTAACCGGGAACCATATCCCAATCAGCCACCAGCATATCAAGATGACCAGCACGGGCCATTGCACCAACCTCGAGGTAATTGCATCAGAAGCAACAAACCCTAATTAGCTAGCTAGCTAGCTGCAGCCTAAGCTCGAAGTTGTGTGGCAGTATCATCGGCCAGTCTCGCCAGACTACTTTCTTGAGATCATCCAGCATCGGGAGAGAAACCTGTGACACCTCGCAGTTCAAAGCCAGCCCCTGCTTAGCGGCTCGTTCATGAAGTCCCCGCTCCTTGCTCCTGAGGTTCGACACACCGAGTGGCGATCATCGTATGCAGAGGTGCTCGGGCTTGAACGTAACTGTAAGAGTAAGTCTAAGTTTAAGCCATGCATCGACGTCAAGAGGTTGCTGCCCACCGCCCCACCAATCTCTGCAGCATGCCTGACTGATGCATAGCCACGTCCAATGGTTTTAGCCAGCCTCAGCTAGCAAGGTTGTGAGAAACACTATGTCATTGCCGATCTAATCCCACAACAGCCAAGTGACACCCGATCCAATTCATCTCGTATCGAAGATATCTCTGAACCTGCGTGGGTCCACACATAGTTAGTGGGTTCAGCTCATGATAACAACATGCAGCTATCTAGCGGTACAAAGTGCCAATGCAATGCATTCTTCCAGCAGTCTTGCGGTCACGATCATGTGGCATCGAGCACAGCACACTGGGCTATCCAGCATGTTCAGATCGCGACGGTATGCTCCAATCGCAAGTCGAGGGCATCTAGCTATGGCACATATCTACCATTACCCCTGCTTCAAAAGCACAGCTAGGGCACCGGCTATCCCCCACAACGAAGTCATTCAAGGGTCGAGGGGTTCATATGGTTTGTTGGGTCGAGCAATTCTAGGATTATCAAGCCATACGTACAACCTTCGATGCAGAAGCGGTGTGCCCTAGTCCCCACAGTCCTCCCACACAGGACTGTTCTACTTCGACTCGGCAGCAGCTGCTTTGCGCTGGAGCTCAGCTGCCACGGCACGAACTTGTGCTCGCACCATCCTGGTGCTTTCGACCTGGGTGGACCGAGGGTTTCGGGTTTGGCTTAAGGAGGTACACATACTGTTTAGCTTGCAATCTAGCAGCCAGTTCTCTGCACTCCTCAACGAAGTCCTCGACATCATCATCCGCCACATCCCTCAGCCTCAGATCATGGGACCCCATTAAAACGATAGTGTAGCCAATGCTTGCGTGGATTGTATAGAGCTTCTAGGGTTGGCTATGTAGGCACAGCTAGGTAGCTCATCCATGGCGGTTTCCAGATCGCCCTTTCTCCCTTCCATTTCCGTCCGCAAAGCATGGTCCTTCGGCAGGTCGTAGCAAATATTGGCGGCATTGTACTCTTTCTTCAGCTCTTTGCCTCAGTTAGGAAAAGGTTCATTGGTTTTTATATGGGGGCTTTGAGGTGAGGTTCCAGGGGTTAAGTTAAGACGAACCGAGACACGGCATTCATCCACAAGCTCTTTGATCGTCTTGGGCGTTTGGATCAAGGCTTTTGCCTTGGCTTTGGCCTTGCCTTTTGCGGTCTTTTTGGGGGCGGCGGCATTGTCACCCGATCCTCGGTGCGTAGAGTCAGGTAGAGTAGAGCAGGAGTACACCACAACACCAAACCGTGCATGCCGTTGTAACCTCTATACCTCTAAGCCACTCGTGCTGACTCGGTACCCACAGCAAAAGCGTTCGCAGCAAGCTGCAAAGCCGCATCGGCGGCGCTCGAGGTCGTTCCAGGGCCCGGCATTCCGTTCAACTTCATCAACGGGGCCAGAGCCTTGGCACTGGGCTTCGTCCGAGCCTTGATTTCCCCGGTCTGTTCAACCTTCTCGGACTCTTCCACGTTCTTCTTCTTCCGGCAGAGGTAAACGATGGATTCGAGGCAGTGAGGGGCATCGGCATCAGGGGTTCCACCCTTTCTGACAATGCTTTCGATCTTGGTCCTTGGATGAGGAGTAGCGTAGCACAGTGTTGTGTTTCTGGCTGCCGATTGTTATATTGCGACCAGTGCATACAGGGTACGCACTGAATCCTTTCGCCACCATTTCCTTCACGGTGAGCTCCTCATAGCCACCCTTCACCTCGGCCGATTTCGTCTTCTTGATGATCAGCTGGGCCTCCGTGTTGTTCATGTTCTCGCCCTGCTCGAGCCACTTCGCGAACACTTCGTGCTGTTCCTCGGTTCGGGTGCAATATATACACTCGGTGATAGAGCTGTGCACACATGCTATAACTCTAACCCAACACCAGCAGAGAGCCAGGTTTCCTCTTTGGTTCCGGACCACAGCTTAGTCATTTCGGGGAACTCCGAGCCCTGGCTGTCCATTCGCCGACCGAACTTCATCCATTGAGCCCGGTGGGTCGATGAGTTGGGCCCCTTAGGAGCCTTCTTGCTGGTCTTGGCCACGGAGGTTTCGGCAGGCGGTTTGTCCTTTGGCGGTGGGGTTTCGTGGTTTTCATCCCCCTCCTCGCTTTCATGCTCCTCCCCATCCTCATCCTCCCCTCCCGGCTCCTCCTTCGCCTCGAGCTTCAACGAGGCTGGGGCAGGCGGTGCCGCCGGGGCGGCCGACTTCGCATCCTGCAGCATGGCCTTCAGCCTAGTGATCTCTGTCTGCATCGTGCTCACGAGACTTCGTAGATCGCTGTCGCTGCCAGTTTGAGAAGCACTCAGCAACCTCAGATCATTGCATCGTGGGATCAGTAATTATAATCGGCAGGCAGCAAAGACGTGACAGAAGGTCCGTAGAATAACTGCAGTGCATGACACCCTTCATAGGCCGGGTCCTCCCCGACACCCTCATTAACCAACGAGGCCGGGTGATCCTGGTATGCCTGCTCATCGGTCAGGTGGGCACCCAGCACCAAAGTACTCAGGGACCTCAGTTGATCAATGCGCTAGATCACTTCGAGTAAATATTATGTATACATAAGTCATCGGTTAGTTGTAAACAATGATCGATTGTTAAGCACGGGGGCTGCTCGGACTTCGACCGCCGGACACGATTGAACTTGTGGTTCAGGTCAAGTGGCTTCACCTATAGCACGGACATCACTTCAATGGTTCAATTGCATAATTCGTTAAGATTTGACAGCAACATGTACTCTCGGGCTTTAGGGTTTTAGGGTCTTTAGGCAGGGTGTTTAGGGCTTTTAGGGCTTTTAGGGCTTTAGTTAGAAAATAGTATTTTGTGAAGGGCCTCTTTGGGGCTCTCGGTCTGGGCTTTCTCCTTCGTTGCAGGGCTGGGGATGCCATTCCACGTGTTGGTCTTCGGGCTTGCGGTTTCAGCCGTTGGCTTGGCTGGCTTGGCTGCTCGAGGGCCCGCAGTGCTAGGATCCCTAGGTTCCTTTGCTTCCTCTTCCTCCTCCTCTTCCTCTTCCTCATCCTCTTCTGCTTCCTCCTCCTCCCCTTCCTGGTCGTCTTGCTCCTCGTCCTCACCTTCCTCAGACTCCTCTTGCTCCTCTGTTTGTTGAAGGGACTTGTCCTCCAACACAGGGCCCGGGTGCCTCTCCTCACCAGCAAGGTCATTCTCCGGGACCTCGAGAGGCTTAAGCACATGCTTGGGCCGGGGGCCGAGAGCCGCATCTCCATCATCTGCAGAAGCTCCTCGTACTGCATGTCTTTGTACATCGGCTTGTCATGAGCTTTGCAAGCTCGCCACACATCATCCAAGTTGTTCCAGCTCACAAGCATGTTCAGCCCCGTCTCGAAGAACTGGTCACCGAACGGCTCTTTAGGTGGAAACTCTACGAAAGGACCCAGCTCCTCATCGTCAGATGCCGCATCCTCGGAGGGGGGATCCTGGGGCTCATCATTGCTTGGTTTCTTCTGCTTGCCGGGCTTGCTGGGTTTCTCCTGGGACTGTCCCTTGCTGGTTTTCTGCTGGGGCTGCTCCTTGGGTTTCTCCTGGGACTGTCCCTTGCTGGTTTTCTGCTGGGGCTGCTCCTTGCTGGGTTTCTCCTGCTGGGACTGTCCCTTAATGGGCTTTTCCTGGGGCTGCTCCTTAAGGCTGGGTTTCTCCTGCTGGGACTGTTCCTTGCTGGGCTTTTCCTGGGGCTGCGCATGCTCCTTGCTGGGTTTCTTCTGCTCCTTGACGGGGTTGCTGGGTTTCTCCTGCTTTCCGCCCTTGCCGGGTTTCCCGATCTTGGTGGGGGGCTTCTCATCATCGGGCGTTGCTTCTGCATCGGCGGGTTTGCGCTTGGTCCGGGCTCGGGTCTCAACCTTGGGCTCCTCTTCGGGTTTCGGGGTCGGCTTCACTTTAGCTGTCTTAGGCTTCTTAGAAGGCTCAGCAGCTGCTTCGGGGCCACGCTTAAGCAATCCCTTGGATTGCAGCATAGCCATAACATCAGCCACCTCCGGCGGGCTTGCCGTGGACTTCTTTCCCATTGCGCACAAGCACAAGCTGAAACTGCTAAAACAAGCCTGGAGGGCCCAAAACGAGAAATCACGTGAAAAAGAGCATCAAAGTTCACAACCAACAGCTTTGGCACACTTAAGCAACGTGAAAAACAGTGAATTCGCATGAATTCGCACCCGGGGACGCTGCAGCAAATGCTCTGCGTGAAATCACATTTTTCACGCTCGTCTCACGGTCGTTTGGGTGTTTTTCACGTCCCTTTCACGGAAATTCACGCCCAGCCGGGTTAGCACACAGCATGAGGCCTTGAAGCTAGAAACTACCCCATTAAATCCTTTGAATTAATGATCGATCTCAAAGCCCAGGTTCAGCCACCCAAGCCGATCAGCGAGAGCACATTGGCCTGGGATCCCAGCAGGAGATACATTTGTGAATTATATGGGGTTCTAGTACTCTTTTTTCAATACGTGTTAAGCCAGGATACCCAGTTTCCAGGGAGCTCCAAGGATTTTGATTTGGAGATATACATGAGTACGTCCATGGCTTGAGCCTAGGATCGGGATCAAATATAGCAGGGAAGGGTCCGGAATGATCCAAGCACGACGTCGAAACCCTATATAAGTCAAATGAAGCCACATCAGCCCAGAGATCCCCCAATCCATTAATGCCCGGCTCCGACAGGCACTCCTGCACGAAGAGCTCGTAATCGGATTTTCGTAGAGCATCACTTCCCAAGCCCGGGAGGCGGTTCTGAGGAAAGAAGGGCTCCTCAGATCGAGGCTACGTACTAAAAGTACAATTATGTCATATGCACCCATACAATATAACTGCAGTAATGGTACAGACCGGATGCGTAGGAAGGCACCAGCCAGGAATTCACCAAAGCTCCTCGTGTAGTTCCTTAGCTCAGAAGCTGTATTGCGGCATGCAATCCGTGTTTCCAACGGTCTGGGCCTGAGCGGGTCCTGCCTAGGTGCATACATACTATATGTTGGTCGAGGATCTGAGAGGATTTCAATTCATCTCTTTTACCAATACGTCTCTTCACTCCAAGTGAATCCACATAATAGTGGCATAATGGCTTGAGTGTCGACATCTTGCCTGGCGACATCCTATGTGCCCTGTCCATCACGGCTTGGATCAGCTGTTGTTCGTTGCTCCAGAGCGTGTGTCGCTTGGCTGATGGCCCATCGAACATACCCATCCAGAAGCCTCCAGTCCAGACCTTTCAGCTTGAATGATTGTCGGCTTGATTGCATGAATTAGTTTAAGAAATTAACCCGTGGCCTGGAGGGAGCCCAACATTTGTTGAAATCGAGGCATAGCGGGCAAGAAAGACCGACAAGGTTGCTCCACCACCCATCGAAGCCCCCGAAGTTGGCACACAAAGATCAGCAAAACCACTCTGCTTGACAGCACGTTGCCCTCAGACACAAACGGAAACTGTTCGTTTCCATACGGTCGAAATATTGACCGTCCAGACGTATGACGGCACCTGAGATGTAAGATGATCGGTAGCTCTGATTACAATGCATGGCAATGACTCAAAGTCCCCATTGAAATTGCAATCGATATGCATGGTGCTGAAGCTTCTGCAGTCCAGTGCCAGCAGTACCAAACCACCCGGCCGGCAGCGTAGGATTTCCAGCAGGGCCAGACTTAGATAAGCCGGGAAGAATCCTGTGTTGTGTAATATACCTTGTATGGTGAAGCATAGGTGGTTTACTTTCGGATCTCCTGTAGTGAGTATATTTAATGGCAATTAACGATGAGACTATGATTAGTCTATCTGATTTCCATATTGCCAGAAGTACTGAGGGAAGGTTACATATGTATATATCATACATGTATAATAGTTTGTTCGGAGGTTTATTATAACAAACATCGAACAAACTATTATGTATGTACAATTGTATGTTACAGGATATGATACTTGTAGACGGTGCGACTACAGCTACTACAATATTATGTTGTCGCCGAAGGATATGTTCTTAATCTTTCGATCACACTCATGTCTGCTATACTCTAGACCGTGGAAGTATAACTACTGCACATGATATATTTTTGTGTGACATACAATTATTGGTGTTGAACTATTACTATCGCAACACTGCTATATACCGCTATACCACATAATGTTGCAATCATCTTGTGCATGCTAGTGGCCAACAAATAATTGCAACACAAGCAGCCAGAAGCCTGCCGGCTTGAGGAAATCCATCGTGTGCGGATCCAGCTCGATGTTGAGGGAGGTGCCGCGGAGTCCTGCCTGGGCTAAGTGGGGTTTTTCGAGACACGAGCATAGATTAGTAACCTCAACGGTCGTTTAAGTTTGATCGAGTTGCACGGCGTAGTGCATGAGATACCTCCATCTTACCGCAAAACAGCTCGACGAAGTCCCGGTCCTCCCAAAATGTAAGTTTGTAGCGCACACACACACATGTGCTAATTATACTCGGTTGGACAACTTATGGTCCTGAACACGCTGTGCACGAGGGTACCACATCAGCATGATGACGATAAGCATAAGGACAGGCGGGGCCCGCATCGCGAGCAGCTCAGACACAACCATGGTCACAACTAGGGGGCCCTCACTGAAACACCGGGTCCTCAGGCTAAGCTCAATGATCCATGAAGCACCCACAGAGCAAGCTCGTATTGAAGCAGAAGCACATGTCGCTTGCAACACACGAAGTCACTGATCTCCGGACACATTGCATGCTCACTCAAGACCACAGTCTTTCACACCAGAGTGCAATTTCCGGTTGAGCCCATTGCATGCGACAACACGTATTAAACGTGCCAACCTGCAGCAGATCGAAGCCCATAATAATTCAGGCACAGCATGCAAATTCAGCCCACACAGCAGCCTAGGCCTGTAGTCGAAACCATGACAACAAGCTGCATGATCCTGTGCTACGAGGCTTATATTGATCATGTAGTCTGTATATACAGTAGCTACAGGCCATGGCAAAAACGGAAAATCATGCCCCGCCCAGCTTCGCCTGCTTAAGGACGACCTCTTTGTAGGGGTTTGTGCTGCAGTTTTTATCAACGAACTTCCGCTTCTTGAGTTCCCTCAAGCTCACACCGGCCAGCAACCGAGCCTTCTGAAGCGACGAGTTCCACATCTTAGCTGCCTCTTTACTGCCATGCTGCGGAGCGTGTGTAGCAATATATGTCAATCGCTTCTCACCATAAAGATTCGGCACGTAAGCTTCGATCAAGTCCGGGTCCAGGTCCTCCGTCTCGGCCGCCGTTTTTTGGGAACCTGCCTTGCTCTTCAGATTCTCAACCTCCTGGGGCCCCGTTTTTTGGGAACCTGCCTTGCTCTTCAGATTCTCAATCTCCCCGGGCCCCGTTTTTTGGGAACCTGGCTTGCTCTTCAGCTTCTTAACCTTTCTGTTAGCGCCTTTTTTGGGCTTCTTGGGCTCATCATCCTCAGGCGGCTCGTCATGAACACCATCAGCATCCTCAGCATCGAAGGCCCCTGCGTACTGGCTGTTCAAGGGGAACCCTTTGGAAGGTTCAGGCAGCCAGGTGGCAAGATCAGCGAAAACCTGAGATGCAATCGATCGCTGTCTAAATGTTTAGCAGTGCTTCTCATGTACGAACCATGCACTGTAATCGGAGCTGAGAAACTGCAGTAGGCAGGCTCTTCTCGGGCTTATTGCCGGTGGGGATACGAGCAGGCTTGGAATCGGGACTCCCAGCAAAATCCAGCAAGCTTGCCGTAGTCGTGACACTGGACCCCGGACTCGGACCCGCAGGATCCTCCTTGCTCAGCAAACGAAGACCCTGAAGCTGCGAAGCCAAACGACTGACCTCAGAATCACGCACCGACAGGCAGCTGGACAGCGTCCCCGACGAGGAGGAGGAGCGGCTGCTGGCCAAAGACAACGTTTCAAAGGAAAGCATCCGAGGCCCCACTGCAGGAGCAGGCACAGCATCATTCGAGTCGTCATCGTCATGATCTTTGTCACCCTGGTCCTTGCATACCTTAGGTTTAGATGCAGTACATGTTGCGATGCAATCGTACCGATGCAACCATCACTCAATCAGGATGTGCATTGATAAAAGACAAGTGACCAAGCTAGCTATTCCCAGCCCAGCGATTCGCTTTCTAAGAGGGTTCAGCTTGCGATCTTTGGAAGTCCTGGCCCTCTTGCAAATCCGCCGGGTGCGGCCAACCTGAGCTGGCACACAAGTAACACTTGTCTTTTCCTGAAGTCACATGCACTGAACGATCGAATGGCACGATATCAATTATAATAGCAAAGCCACAAGCTTCTTCAAGGCATTCCCATGCTTCAGGGCCCAGTTTTGGGTACATTCAGCTTCTGCACATAGCCCAGCCGGAAACAAGCTATTGTTGCTGTAGAACTGAAGGATGGCATCCCGAAGCATGTAGGCACTCAATCGGCTCGCCCCGTTTGTAGCCTTGACCACTGCAAAGATTGCCTCAGAATATATAAGGGGGTTCCCAAACATCTAAATGTTTAGAATTGAAGTGGACCTGCATGCACATACTTCTATGCAATCCAAGTACATCCTGATTGCATCGCACATCTTTCAAGCTTGGCTTCTTCGTGAAGAGCTTGCCGGAGTGATCACACAGGAAGCCAAGCCCCACCTGCCGGGTCTATGGTAAGTGCAGGTGTTTGTGTGTGTGTGTGTGTCTGATGAAAACTAGCAGCTCTACTTAAGCTAAGTGTGTGCGCTTGTGTGTGCGTGTATGTACGTGTATATGCATGCATGAACGAATGTTTGAATCTATGGTGGAATCATTGCATGTTTGAACATAAGTACATTTGTACATGTATGTACTGTGTATGTATGTGTATGTATGTATATGTATATGTATATGTATATGTATATGTACATGTACATGTACATGTGTATGTATATGTATATGTATATGTATATGTATATGTATATGTATATGTGCATGCATGCATGCATGCATGCATGCATGCATGCATGCATGTATGTATGTATGTGTATGTATGTATGTATATGT
>CAJNJA010014454.1:0-12192 GCA_905231915.1 Symbiodinium necroappetens | reverse complement strand
GTAGGAGTAGGAGTAGGAGTAGGAAAAGTAGTAGTAGTAGTAGTAGTAGTAGCAGCAGGAGTAGTAGTAGTAGTAGTAGTAGTAGTAGCAGTAGCAGCAGCAGCAGCAGCAGTAGTAGTTTTTTTGTCCACCACTTGGCACGCCATCGACAAACAGTAGCAGCACGAGTAGTAGCAACAGAAGTAGTAGTCGTGGTGGTGTCGTGGTGTAGTAGCCGTAGTCGTCGGCGTCCTACCAAAAGCTAGAAAGTAGTTGTGGCAGTTTTGTGTTTCCCTATCCCTGGTACTGAAACTCGAGACTCGGCCAAAACTCCGCAAGACTGGCCGAGCACGTTTCCCAGAATTCCTCCCAAGGCTTGCAAAAGCCTGGACATCTCGGCCCGTCTTGGTGCAATGCACTGGCACTTCCACGAGAGGCTGCGAAGACCTTTCATGGTGCGACGTCAGATTTGAGGCGAGGCTCTCAGCTGAAGAATGTTAAAACTTGTCTAACTTCTTCCCACTTGCTGGATTGAAAATCGTTTTGAGGACAGAGGGTATCGGGTGCATCAGAGTCCACATGCTGGAAATGGGCCGTCCGCAGCTGAGATGACTTGCTCCTGTCTGCATTCCCACGCTTCGCTCTTGGCCTCAAGTAGTATTGCCAAGACAAGGCTTAACTATGGCCATACAGGTAGGTCAGTGACGAGATCTTTGGCTGGGAATTCAGGCTGGGACAAAGAGTAACTTCTGTCTTGACATGGGTGGCTTGTGACATTGCTCCATGTGGTCGATTCGTAAGTCGCCGCAAAACTTTTGCTTGCCACTCCCTGGCTCCAAACCGCAATTAGACTCGGCGCCAGACGTTGGCGCAAAGCTGCGGGCAAGTCGTGCATCCATAGCTTCTGAAGTTGCCCGACTGCTTGTCAAAGACGTCTGGGGAACTGCACACTTCGCTTCATGTACAATGCAGCCGGGCATCGAAATTCACACGACAGGAGGACTGAAAAAACGTTGACGGGCTTAGTGCTGCTGATGCGATTGCCTTCAGTCTCGTGTGCATACATACGTACATATGTATCCATATGTATATGTATGTAAATAGATAAGTAGATAGATAGATAGATAGATAGATAGATATACATATGCACATAGATATACCATATATATATATATATATATCGATACATATGTGTATATATGTATATTTTTAAATATGTACTTATGCTGGGTTGCGGTGGACCGGCTTCAGAGAACTTCAGAGCAAGGCTTCGTACGCTGCGTCCTCACTGCTTCGGGTGCTCACATGTCTGCGAGCGCGCCCGACATACCCTAAAGCCCTCTAACCAAATCCGGCAAATGAACCATGAAACGGGATTCCGGGATGAGTCGTCCCAGTCAGGCTTCTCCTGCTGCACGGCAAAACAACAGGGCATAGTATCTGAAGCGTCGTCGGCTCTAACCTTGCACCTTTTTTGTTGACATGGCCTTGGCGCCTTGCGCAAGGTCCAGGGTAAACGAGAGGCGCCAGGCTTGCCCTCATTTATTGAATCCGTGCTGACATGCCCAAGCTTTACATACCTTGAGTTGTGACTGTAGTCTAGGGTCCAACGTTGCCGAATGCAGGACATCTCGTAAGTTTTGCTGACATGGACAATGTACGACTGTGCTAGGCATTACTAAATTTGCACCAGAAGCATCACTAGTCACTAGTCTGACAGTATGTCTCATTTCATGCTCCCTGGCTAAAGGCTGCAGCGGCACCTTCTACCGGCGTCCCATGTTGTTTACAGCTTGCTTTCAGCCTATTGCTGAAGCTCAGCTTTGCTGATTTCCGCTCTGAGCCCGCCCATGTCGTAGCGCATCAGGGTCATCGGCGCATACCACAGCGAGCAACGCTGCTCCTCAGCCAAATGTGCCTGCCTCAAAGCTGGGCTGTTGCAGATCACGCATTCGAAAGCTGCTGCCCAGCTCCGGGTGCCGCCACATTTTCGCACGTATGTCATCTGTTTACACGGCTTCCCGCGCACAAGCATACCCCCGCAGCGATGCTCCAGAGAGTGGCCGAAGGACACAAGCTGTTTGTAGCGACGAAGATCCAGCAGCGAGGCGTGGCCAGGCAAGGAGTACGGATGTTCACAGGTCGTGTCCACAAGTGGTACGCGGCCGACAAAGCGGCCTGGTGGACTCGACTTGACGATCGCCTTGGTGGTGGGCCGAAACCGGACCTTGCGCTGAGACATTCCCGGGAAGGCCGGGATCACAAGCATCAAGTCTGGGTTATCTCGGAGTGCCTGAATGCCTTCACTGATCCAGGAATACTCCTTCTGCCTAGAGATGATCATGTCTGACTCCAGGATAGCCACGTAGTCTGCATTACACTGGTCGATAGCAAAATAATGGTCCAATTCTTTCACCGGCAAATCACTGTCAAAGGATCCATGCCCCATTGAAACTTTCTCAACCTCAAGCCGAAAGGAGTTGCCCCACGCAGCAGTCAAGTTTACCAATTGCATATACGCAGCGGAATGGTTCACGGCTAGCCATTCCTCGAGATACTTCTCACTCACCAATGAGTCTGCCACGCTGGCAATGGAGGCATCTACCTTTTCGTCCTTCGCATCCACCACCAAATAGCGGTGGCTGAAGATGTTCTCGTGCTGAGAACTCAAGTGCTTGACTCTGAGGAGCAACTCGGTGGCTGCACTCGTCTTTGCGATGACCGCCAAGCAAACCGTTGGAGACTCTTCTCCACGGGATGGCAGCTCTTCTCGACCTGGTTCAGCTTCGTGTGGGCCAGCAGTGGTCAAGCTTTCTTGTTGATGCTGCTCTTCCTGCAAAAAGTCCGCACGAACTTGTGCAGTTGTAAGCAGTAGGGACAAGGAGGGATCGTCCTTCACCCCGATCTTTTCGCCGGACGTGTTTTGTAACATGACAGATGAACCTGCCCATCCATCCAGCTTTCCCTCCAGCACGGTGACTTGAGAGCGTTCTTGACCATTACCCTTCGACAGGATATCATGGATTTTGATGCAAGCATAGGCTACGCTTAGCAACATGGCTGCTGTCCACAGGCGCACCCCTCGACAAGGGCACAGCGACATCTGTGGCAGCTCGGCATGTGCGCATATCTGCGCATCAACATGGCAAGCTCGACATAGACCTGAGCAACCCCAAAGCTTCAAGTCGATGACTTCACTGCTTTACTTCTTTCTGATGCCATACTATGCGCTTCCGTCGGAAGTTCACCTTCGCATTTCAAGCCGACATTGTTGGAGTGCACTTCTGGTGGCTCAGTCCCGGCAAGTTCGCAGTGTCCGGAGTCATCTCGACGGAGGGGAGGGGAGAGGGTAGGGGAGGAGAGGGGCCAGATCCTGTTCCCAATTTCTCTGCTTGGCCAATACGGCCCTGCTTTGCAAGTGGCGCACTTTGTACACGCTTGATGCTCAGGGTCTTTCAGCGGCCTCCTGTTGTTAACTTTAAACAACCCCAACGCCCCCACACTGAAGTCCGCGCAGTCGAGGTATGAGGACAAACCTTGCTTGCGCCGTTTGGCTACAACAGTGCTCGCTATGCACCATGCCGCGGTAAACATCGAACTTGTCGGCTGGTGCACACAAAAGCACAAAAACATCGACAACCTAGGCCGAAGAGGTAAAGATGATGAATGGCTATGCTGTCCCAGTGGGTACACGTCCTGACATTGAAAGCAAGTTCTTGTCTGTGACAAATGCGATGAGAGTGAAAGATGCATGCCTATCCTGCTCGATCCTCTGGGCCTTCTCTTGCGACCAACCCGAAATCCCAGTATGCCACCGCCCGTGCCATTGCGGTTAGCTCACCAGTGCTGAACCAACTTTTCGTGCAGGCTACATGCCGATCCCACTGACACACTGATTCAGGAAAGCTAGATTAGGTTGTGCGACAGCTAGGCGATTGGGCGTTGCTATGGAAAAAACCCCAAATCGAGCTTCAAGCACTATATGCGTAGCCTGCACTCAGTTCCACCTACTATTGGGTGTCAGGGCAGGCTCCGTCTACTGCAGCGTTCTTTGCTGCTGTGGTGATACCAGACTTCTGCCAACAAACACTATGACACTATGAGTCATGAACAGGGAGTGCACGAACATACTCGTTTCCAGATGACCACAACACAAGCATCGGATACCTGCATTTCGCCGAGAAATATGATCCACCATTGCCTTGGTTTATCAAGTGCATCAGCTCCCACCACAGCGAGGCCTCCTATTTACGAAGGCCTCTGACCCCAAAGGCCCGTGAAAGCCGAACGGTCAGAGCAACGTCCGCGCGACCTGTCCAAGGACTTCGACGACACCCCCACTTATCAACGGCTGCAGTATCTAAAAAGTGCTCTTCTGCAGTCCCGCGACATGCTGCATACTTAGTATACTTCCGCATGGAAGTGTTTCTGCCCAACGGCTGTAGCTGCATCAACGGTCGATGTGCCAGTCAACTCATGGCAGAGACAACTTGCTTACCGACTCGCTGCTATCTGAATCTGGCATTCTCATTCGAGCGAGGCAAGGTTGTTTGAGGTGCAACGTACGTACACACACACACATGCATGCATGCATACATACATACATACTTAGGTATGTACATATCTTACCAAAATATGGATAAATAGATATGTATGTATGTATGTATGTATGTGTGTGTATATATATATACACACCTATCTAGATAGGGCAGTGGCATCAGAAACAGCACCTCTTCCCTTCGACAAACTAAGCAAGACTAGGTCGAACCTGTGTCCAAAGATAAGTTTCAACTGCAGATCGCTGGTGGACAGTGATAGCAAGCCCGCATGCAACCGCAGTAGTTCTCCCTGGCTGCTCCCTACTTACATTCTGCTCTGGATCGTGGCTATACCGTAGCACACAGAAACCAGTATGCTAACCACTGTTAGTATTATGAAGCCCCATGGTGACCTTGGTGTATTCATGTACATACGTGCCGTTAATTACATTCTACACACAAACATATATATATATATACATACATACACATTCATATGTATATATATATACATATCTATCAGTAGTCGTATCAAAACTAACATTATATATATACACACATATACACATGTATTTATGCATGTGTATGTGTGTATATATATATATAAACGTATATGCACAATATGTTTGTAATATATGTGTCTGACAGCATCCCGAGGCCTCGTCATCTGCCGTCCTTCCTCGGCACAATTCCGCACTGCTTCACGGCGCGAGGTTGCGGGAGATGCGATGCGAGTAAGCCTCCTGTCTCACTTCTTTGATGCGAGCTGTCCAGCTGATGTTTCGACTCTCATGCTCGCACAAGGCAGGCAAGCTGCGGCAGGGCCGGTGCAAAGCAGCTTGAGAAGCCGCCCAACCCAAAGCTCACCACAAACAGTCCAAGAACACACGATCTTCATCCTCAGGGCCGTACCATCACTGTACAGGTCTGGCGGTGGGCTTGCACGGTCCCTTGGCACTGTCGGAGGAATTCATTCCAAATTAAGCGAAGTAGTTCTGTTTGACTGTGCATGTAGACTTGATCAAAACACTTGGGCCAGCGAGTATGAGGTACAGTAGACTGGTCTTCGAACTTCGGATTCGGAGGAAGCGAGGAAAGTAGAATTTGCCTGCGCCTATGTGCTCTGAGCTCAGCGCTTAGGTCACTTGACTTCGGCTCAAGCTCGGAAGCTAAACTTAGTCTTACCCCCGCATGCTATCTCTCGTCACCTGGGCTCTCCCACCCATAGCTGCGGCTGGTTCTAGAGCTGGCACGAGAATCCTTGTTTGCAGGCGGAAGTTTGCGAGTGGCACCGTCGTGGGCGAGCCATGGGGTCGCGCATTGAGCCGTGACCTCCCTGTGCAAACCTGCTTTCATCCACGCTTTAGCATGTTGATTGCTGTGCTGCACTACGATCGAAGAGGCGATGCTATTGTGATGGCCATCTCAACCCGAAAGTATGTCAACAGGCCCAGCAATTGTTGAATCTCAGCGGCCAAGGCGTCCAACAGCCAGGCAGGGCTGTCGGCACGCGACGTCAAGGCGCGAACCCAACTCTGACCTCAAAACTTCAACTGCGTCGGATTGATTTGTCGCTGCTGGGAAACACAAGATTTCTCTTCTGTATTGACATGCGCCATGCTGGGCTTCCCGATTTTCCAGAGCAGAGCTTCACTCAGTTTATTGGCATGTCCCGGAGCAGGAACATTTCTAGAAAATCGTATGCACATGCACACGTACATGATACATATCTATCTATCTATCTATCTATCTATATACATACCTGTCTGTATACCTAGGCAGGTCGGTTGGTAGATAGATGCATGGATGGATGGATGGATGGATGGATGGATGGATAGGTATGTACGCAGGTAGGCAGGCAGGTAAGGTGGTATTCTGGCAACCTCAGAGGCGAAAACATCAGCGGGGAATGAATATGGATGTGACTATGATTCCTTGTCCCCGCATTCCTCATAGATGCCAGGATCTGATTGTTATTGTGTTATTGTCATCATGATTATGACTACTATTATTGTTATTAGGAGTGCTGATGGTTGTGGAATCAACGTTGTCCCTATTACCCGTTGTTCTTGTTCCAATTGTAATTGCAGCATAGCCAGTAGCGGTATTATTGTGCTTAGCAGTTGTTCTTGTCGTACAGATGTGGCTAAGTTTTACAGCAAATCGAGGCTGACGATTCTGTACGAAAACAATCCTTGCTAAATCTATAGTACCTCGCTCATATAGATAAAGGGGCTCTGACATTGTATACTTTCAAGATGATGCTATTGTATTTGGGAGTATCAACTGAAGGAGCTTTTTGTATTTCCGCTCATCAGCTCTTTTCTGTCTTGTGAATACGGAGAGACAGAACAGCTTCTTTCTGTTATATGAAGATGGGAAGAGGCTTAGGCGGGAAGGCAGGAGCCATTTCACGTCTTGTTGAAAGATGTAGCAGCTCTCTTGGTTAAATTGCTGCTAGTAAGGCGCAAATGAGTCTGGATATTCGTTTGCATGAACCAGGTAGTCTTTGAACCAAGTGGTCTTTGGCTTCTTGCTAATGCTAAGAGAGGAACAACGAACGCTTTCCAGATACATTCCGTCCTAACTCTCGCGAGGCATAAAAGGCATACCGGCGTACTTCCATATTCTATTGAAGAAAAGAAAGGTTGATCTTTACTTGGTCTTTGCTTGTGTTCTTGCTGCTAGCGCACGAAAATCTGACTTGTTATTCTGGTTGTGACAAGAGTTGTTTCATTCCACATGATATAATCAAGCGAGCAGCTGTTCCGTTTGTGTTACAAAGCATAAGAGGCTCTTTGCGTCTGATCGAAGTTATTCGCAGTATGGCGGAGGGAGACTAGTTCTTTTCCGAACCGACACTATTCAAAACTATGATGTTGGCAGATTGTAAGAGCTCGTTGCGTTCTCGCCATTCTCGCCAATGATAAGGGACTCAGGAGCCTTCTTGTGCTTCTTCGTGATGAAATGTTGGTTTCTGATGAATGACACCACAAGCCACTACGCAGAAACAACCGAGATTGCTAGTGTCATTGTTAGTTGAGCAAGGCCCAAGTGCTTCTTCCAATGATATGTGTATACACACACATACACACATACACATATACTCACCTACATACATTACATTACATTACATTACGTTGCGTTACGTTGCATTACATTGCATTACATTGCATTACATACATACATACATACATACATACATACATACATTTTTAGCACTCGCACTCGAAGCATCAGGCGAGGTAATGGGAGAACAGGACAGCCATACATACATACATACATACATACATACATACATACATACATTTTCTAGCACTCGCACTCGTCTAAGCAGGCATACATACATACATACATACATACATGCATACATATATACATACACACACACACATACACACATACACACATGCATACATGCATACATACATACCTATGTACATACATACGTACATACATACATACAGAAATACATACATACAGCTATACATACACTTCATCATTATATCATTACCATAATCTGACTATCTGCCGTGCAGAAACACCCCCATGCGCGCCCTCAATCTAGCCTGGATATTAGGCAGCAGCAAGGGAGTTCGGGGCTGAAAACCCCTCGGTGCGCATTCACGGTCATCCCACCCTCGCATGATCCGCACCCTTCTTCTCTCTGACGCGTGCTCCTTCTTGAAAATTATAGCGCTCTTACTTTATCTCGCAGTTCCCTCCACTTGCACGGCCCCTTTGCAATGTCGAGTTTGCACCACGAGCTCGCAACTCGGACTCAGAGGTCTCTCTGTTCACAGTCTCACTAGATCTACCGAATAGACTTCCCGATTCTGTTTTCGTTACCATACAAAGGCGGCTGCCATACTGAGGCTTTTGCCTGTTGAGCTTGGCATGTTCTCAGTAATGCCTGCCACAATGCTCAAGCGGCAAGCAGTCGTGGATGTCTCCGATCCGTGGACAGCAGTCAAAGGACAACACGACCATCACGACCAGTAGCCCTAAAACCCCATGGAACCCCAAAGCCCTAAACTCTAAACCCTGTTTTGATCCCTGAACCCTGAATCCCCGCATGCGGTTTGAGAGCGCACGTACCTCGCCCTTGTACCACGGGCAGCTTCGTGGCCGGTGGGGCCGTTGCAGCGCCTCTGCTGCGCTCCTCCAGACACGGGTTGCCGCGGGGTTACCACATGGTTACACGGGTTTTCTATAAGGGTTTAGCACTTCAGGGTTTCAGTGGTTTCGGGGTTTGCTTTGAAGTTTCTTGCTGGTGGTCTTGAAGTCACACTCGGCAGCTTCTTGGACAATATACCTTGCTTGCTTGCCTTTTGCGGAGGGAGGGAAACGTGTCCATGATCATGCGAGCTGCATGATCGACACAAGTTTGACTTTGATGCGCAATCTGGAACCGGTGTCCCCAAACATTAACCCTGGATTCACCGTGGGATTGGGATCGACAAAACATGTGCTGTCCCGGTCGATGCCGACACTCCTTGCTGTCAGCCCACCAACTAAGCGGACTTCGGCAAGAGCGGGTACTGGTACCGACACCACGCTTACTTCCGATTCCTTCAAAAACAAGACGAAGACGGCTAGACGTGCACTTAGAGTCCTGCCCAACCCGAAAATTGAAACCCAAAGCCTCGGCGAGATCTGTTCTGTAACTTACATCACGCCCCTGAGAGTGTTCAGGCGCTCCGTGGATCGCTTCGGTGGAGGCCACACGAACTCATTGGTCTCGAAGTCGTCTGCGAACATTGGAGAATGAGACTTGAGCACAAGGGCTTTCTTGTCGCAGAAAATTGATCCAGATTTCTAGCGACGAATCTCCGCCGAAATTGCATGCAGGTGACAGCTAGCGTTGCGGAGATGAGTGTGGCCTGCCGGGGTCTGCGATATCCCCTCGAGAACTCCTCGGCTTGCATGTTAGCCGCAAACAGAACGAAGCCGGAGTCTTGTTTGTTCCGGTACTTCATGGAGGTTTCACGAGTTTCACGGCCAGGAGCCGAACTCAGCCCCTGGCCATCCAGGTCTTGGTCACGGAAATCCTTGAGGTACCTGGTCCAAGCCCAGGGAAGCAGCCGTTGCCATTCAGTTGCTGGGGCAACAGCTGCCACCAGTTTTGAGGCTACATGTACAAAGAATGAGGTCAAGCAGGTACAGCTAGTTGTTCAATGGCCGAAATAATCACATCGGAAGCCTTACGGAAACACCTTGAACCCGCCTGCGAATTCTGCAAGCTCACTTGCTGGAATGTCACAAGGGCACTCATTGATTGCTCTGCTTGGCAGAGAAATGTCGAGATGCAGTCCTGCAAGACAGTACTCCAAAGCTGCCGTGGGAGAGCAAAGCGGGAGACAATGGCTGGGACCAAGACTGCGACTGGCTATCGAAACCAAGTGTGACTAGATTAGATACGGAGTGCAGCCAGATAGACGGAGAAGTAAGAGCTGCAGCTGCGACCCCAGTGTGAAACTCTACGTTCCTGCAAGAGGGAATTTGATGATACCGCTTCAGGCGGCACGAGCATCTGATGCGGCCAGTCAACTTCCAGTGCGACAAAGCTCGACGCAGTTAGCCAATGGTAGGACGGCCGCTCCAAAACTTAATCTCCTTCCCCAGCAGTATAAGCATCCCTTTCGTAGAGCTTCGGCATGGGACCTACGGCATGGGATCACGACAGGCATAAGGTTTAAATCTAAGTTAACTTCTACGACGGATGTACCCAAAATCATGGCCAGGTCCTGCCGGAGGTTGTGCTGCGGATCCAGAGTTCTGTCAGGATGCGCTTTCACGCGGTCCCCAGTTTTGTCGCCCCGACTGTTGCTACAGGCTTGTTTATTCAAGCCCGTGGCATTGGCCACCGGTTCGAGATTCCATGGCTCTGTGCCAGTATTTCGGTGATGGAGGGATGAAGCCGTACATGGGCAGGCGTGGCTGCCACGCTAAGGGGTGGCTGCCCTGTAACTTACGAAACTTACCGTAGCAGCGGTAACAATGATCACTGTACTCATAAGCTTAGTCGTGGCAGCAATCATAATATCATAATCATCATCAGCATCATCACAAGGTCATACTCTTCCACATCCACAATCCACAAGGACAACATCAGCCTTATCTTTGCTGTATGAACCACATCCTCGTCGTCGTTTTCATCGTTAACCTGATACATTGATGCCCAGCAATACCACGTCCTTTGCCACCATCGGCATAACAATTTGCAGAGGCAGTGAACACATCCCCAACAAACCCCAAATCTACACAACGGTCGCTGCCTGGCGCACGGGGGCTGCCTTCGCAGGATGCTGCACAATCGGTGCTGGTGGCAAGTGAACCTGGAGTCGATCGAGTTGTAGGGCCGATGGTATGTGAACAAAAGCCGTCTGCTAGTACGTTATATTCCGCCATGTCGTACCACATTTTGCTTGTCATGTTTGCTTGCGCTATATTGTGCTACTATGTTATAGTACGCTTATGGTATAAACTGTCATGACAAAATTGCATACGACAAGGTGACAGTTGACATGCAATATATATATATATATATATATCGTATATATATATATATATCGTATATACCCTCAGATCGTATTGTCTGCCAAGCTTGACAGCCATCTTTCTCACGCTGTGAAGCGCAAGAGTCAAAAGAATAAAACAAAACAAAGTTGAACAGACTAGGAGCGGCAGCGTAGCAGCAGCAATCAAAATGAGTCACAGAAGCAGTAATTGATGATGCCCTCTGACACTGATCATTTAAGCAGTCGTTCATGATTTCAACAACCCTACACCTACACTCCAAAGGCGAGGCGCTGGTGCAGAGGGAAGTCGTCCCTCTCGGCGCCAGGACCGCCATTGTGTGAGGTGCGTCTGCAACGCCGCAGGCGCCATGTCCTCACGAACTGTGTTTGGGTTTCTCGTTGAGGAATCTTCCGCTTCAAGTCTCTTCGCCGCGGTTGTGGTCTCGTGCACGCCTGTTGGCGGCAAAGACTTTTCACGGTCTCTTCCCGGATTGCACAGGCTAAGATGAGTGCCGGCGGTAGCACTGCAGGAGAACGGCAGAGTCGTGTCAGAACCGCTCGCTCTGCAACGAAAGCAAAGTTGCCCCTGCCCCGAGCCACCTCCGCCTGAAGATCGACATCTACGTCCAGCAAGCTCTGCGACATCCCTGGCAGTGAACTTCGACGAAAATCGCTATCACATGACGATAGCCATTCTTCTGACTGCGCCGTCCCTGCTGCTGTCTTGTCAGTCGGAGAGTCAAACATAAAACACTAGTGACGGCATTGACAATTGCACCGGCGAGATGGAGTTGATGGGGATAGGGTGTTGCTGATCGTGCCGGTGCTAGCACTGGTAGTGGCTGTACGGTAGTGGCGGTCTGCCGGTGCAGCAGGCGATGAAAACACGAACTCCGAAGTGGCAGTCGTACAAGTAGGAGTCGAAGTATAAGTAGGCGTAGTCGTCGTCGTCGAACTAGAATACAAGCACGAGTAACAGTACTAGTAGACAGAGTAGTAGTGGTAGTGGCAGTAATAGGAATAGTCGTCGTACTGTCGTACTAGGAGTACTCATATTAACACTGCAGTACTGTTTGTGGTAATAGTAGTAGAAGTGCTAGTAGTGCTAGTGGCAGTGGTAGTAGTAGTAGTAGTAGTAGCAGCAGCAGGAGTCG
>CAJNJA010014453.1:0-11900 GCA_905231915.1 Symbiodinium necroappetens | reverse complement strand
TTGTACTGTGTTATGTTATATTATATCGTATTATATTATACTATACTATACTATACTATATTATATTATATTATATTATATTATATTATATTATATCATATTAGATTATATGTTATAACTTATATTATATATATATGGTGTTATACCATCTTATGTTGTTGTGTTATGTTATATTATGTTATATTATATTGTATTATATGTCACAATTTAAATTATATATATATATGTATTTATTTATTTATTTATGTTTTATTCTGTCATATTATGTTTTATTCTGTTATATTATGTTTATTTTTATGTGATATTATGTTATATTGTGCTATGTTATATTATATTATGGTGTATTAATACTATATTATATTGTATTATATTATGCTATATTATATTGTTTTATATGATATGCTTAAAACTATATTGCATATTATATTATATAGACGCAGATGTAAAAAAAAAAAAAAAGTATTCGTGTTCTTCCAACGCTCCTCACTTTTGCTCGTGAGGATCTATATAGGCAAAATCAGGAGGATCCCAAGATCTTGTAGCTGATTGAGCAAGGGGTTTATATGAAAGAAACTAGGAACAGAAGAGAATAGCTTATAGAATATGTTGCAGAATACCCTATCTACAAACCTTAATGGAATTCATATAGCATACGGCAATACCTTTCAGAAGAACCCCCTACATATATACCTTGTATAAGCCTTATTGAATCCCTATAGCCGAGAGAACGTCTGTTAGAATACCTTTTAGATTCACACCTATATTTATAGACCTTTCAGGATACACCACAATACTTTATAAGCATTTATATCCCTATGCCTTTGAGCTAAACGACATGCAACCAGCTGACATAGGTCAATATAATATATAGGGTTGAAGCATAGAGAAATGTGGGGAGGGTTTACCATAAATACATAAACAAACACATAAATAAGTGTGTATATATATATATGCAAAAAAAAGCTGGTGCATGCAAGGTTATTCTCTGTGTGTACAAACAAATAAGCGTAGAGACATGTACATAATACACATCATATGTGTATATATGCAAGTATATGTACTATGTGCACACACACATGTGTTTACAGCAGGGTCGATCCTGGGGTCAAAAGTATGTATACATATACGGATGTGTATAAGATATACAGAATGCAGGTGCGTTGTACTGTGCTCTGTCACAGGAACTTGCATCCTTGATCCACAAGGCACTGTGCCGGACTGGCTTGTGTCTAGCACACCCCATCGTCGCTGAACCCGAAAGAAGAAGAATCAGGTGAGTTTAGGAATCAAGCAAGCTGAGGAAAAGGGATGCAGATCGCCAGAAGATTGAGAAGGAGGCCTCGCTGTTACTTCTTCGTGATAATAATAATAATAATAGTACTAATAACAATAATAATAATAGTAGTGATAACAAGGTTGCCTTGCGAAGTATCTCAAATCTGCCTCGAAGCGGATCCCTTTGGATTTCCCCCTCGCTCTCCTCGTTTCGTGAATGTACGATGTTCGGAGCTTCTGGATGAAGAGAAACGGGCTTCGGGTTCAGGCGATTAAGAACCTCCAATGTGGAAGCCCTCTTTGCTAAAGAGGTTTTTTGTTCGATGTCGGTCTTCATCGCAAAGGCCAAGGGCTCAACATGTTGGATTATCTCATCCCATGCCTGCGCTACTAGTTCAGTGTCTTCAAGCCATTTCATCCCCCGAACCCCTAAACCCCAGTACTTCTGCGCCGTGTGCTGGACTTTGGGCATGCAGTGCACGCCATGAAATTCAAGATGGCAACCCGCCCTTAATCCTGCTTTGAGAGGTACTGTAGAAGCTTAAATAATGACCAACATTATTCCTCAGGGTTCCTTATTGGGGTCATGGTAGAATGAACCCCCGACTCCTGTTTGAATTCTTAAGGACCCGTATATTACTTCAATCCAGAATCCCAGCATTGGGCTAGCAGCTGAGTCACAGGCCAGCGAGGAGAAATCGCGGCGAATGACCTGGAAAGCCAAAACGCAAGCGGATACGATCAACGGAAAGAAGCAGAAGGCCAGTTGAGAGGTTGAAAAATGTAAAAGCGATTTGAGGTTTAGGGTTCAGAAGGCCATTCCAGAGTTGCGGAATCAGGATTCCTAAGGCCAATAAAGGCGGCTTTAGTTTTCAGGGCTTACGTGTTTAAAGGGTTCAGCAAAGGCCAGTTAGGTTGAGAGAGTGTTTAAAGCAACCATCTCAGATCAACGGGAGGAGGCGGAAGGTCCATAAATCGCAGTTTGAGCGCTTCGCCACGGTTTGGGGCAAGTCAGGGCTCAGCAGTTGGGAGTGGACCCTTCAGCATTTGGGTGCTCTAGCCTTCAGGGTATATAGTGCTAGTGCTAGGCTACTGCTGCTACGACGACGGCGACTACTACTACTCCTAATACTGCTACTACTGCTACAGCTATTGCAACTCCTACACGGATTACTCCCAACTACTACTCCTGCTACTACTGCCGGAGCCCAAAAAAGACAACTTCGAATCGAAGCCCTAAACCCCAAGCTTCGTGTTCGCTTTCACCAAGTGTGTGCCTGTACAGACAGGATGCGTCCATCACACTTTAATGCACAACCCCAAAACCCTACATCCTAAAGCCCTAAACCCTAAAACCCCAAAACCCTAAAGCCTAAAACCCTAAAACCCTAAACCCTAAAACCCCAAAACCCTAAAGCCCTAAAACCCTAAACCCCAAAACCCTAAAACCCTTAACACCCTAAACCCTAAAACCCCAAAACCCCTAAACCCAAAACCCTACAACCCCAAAACCCTTCAGGAGATCACCGACCTATGGATGAACAGCTGCTTGACGATCCTGCTGCCGCGCCAGCCCCCGGGCGATGAATTTTCTTTGGACTTCAGGGCCGACACCCAGGGTTTAGAGGTTTTCTAGGGGTTTTAAGGGGTTTCGGCTTTAGGGATTAGGGGTCTAGGGTTTTAGGGGTTTTAGGGGTTTTAGGGTTTTAGGGTTTTAGGGGTTTTGGGGGTTAGGGGTTTTGGGGTTTCGGGGGCTTAGGGTTTAGGGTCTTTGGGTTTAGTCTTCGGGGGGCCCTTAATTGAGAGTAGAGCTACCGTATTCAGGATCGTCTAGCTTCCTAGTACGGGTCTACTCCTGAACTAGGAGGGGCTAGCGGCTCCAGCTTGCTTAGGATTCCGGGCCAGGGACGCCCCCCAAAATGTTTGTGAAAGGCTTTTCGGGAGGGCTCCAGGCTTCGCCTTTTTGTGCCTGTGGTGTTGAAAAAAGGTGAGAGGTTTGTGAAGGAATCGTTTCAGCATTGTGAGATGTTTGGAGTCGCAGGTAAGTCTAGGTGCCTACGGCTAGGGGGGCGTCGCGATAGGATCGTAAAGCGAGCTGCTGGGATGCTAGGACGCTTGGCACCGGAGCCTCCCGGTGCGTTTGAGCGTTTGAGTCAATCAGGTTAGGCCTGGCGATGCCCTAAATCCTGAAAGCAAAAAGCATCCTGCTTCCAAGGCTCCGATTCCTACACTCTGCTTCCGAAACCACCATGAGCTCTCACTCCCCATCAAGCCCCATAGTAATCTCGAAATCCATCTTCAATCCTACCGCCTGATCCAGATTCTTGAGGCTACCTCTAGACCCGAAAACGGGAGCTCGGAGACCTCGATCCCAAGAAATGCAAACCCAGAGACTCCAAAACCCTTCAAATAAGGCGTGGACCTTACATCATACAGGATCCCTCTACAATTTAAGGTATGTTCCCTTAATCAAGGGGTCTTGGAGTCTCTCGGAACTTCCGAGGAAGAAGTACCTTGCAATCTTCACGCGCCTTGCTGGAAACGGGTCGCCTTCGGGGACGAAAGCCTCTGCTGTCCAACAGCTGCGTCTGAAAGCCCCAAATCCCAGAAACAGCCACTGCCTTGCCCTCAGGCTCAAGATAGCCCAACAGCCTTGTATAGTATGGTCTTTGGGCCCAACAGCCTGAAAATTTGAGTCCTTAGAGCCTTAGGGTTACAGTATCGTAACCCGAAACGAAGGGATCGTCGACGCCAGGCACCCTACCAGGCGATAGCAAGAAGAAAAAACTATCCCTGACAGTCTCAAACATATGGGTAGTTCTCTAAAATAGGGTACCTTTTTAGGTCCCCAATATAGTACGGCACCCTTATAATAAGGACCCTAGAAGGGACCCTAACTTAGAAAACTACCCATATGCACCGTATAACGTAGCCATTGGCACGATTGTAAATACTGAAGGCCTATATGCCGGCTCCTCAGGGATTGAGGCTGAGGGCTTAGGAATGATACTTCTCAGTTCTCGAAATATCAGGGCCCACGGATTGAACAAGTTCCAAACATTGCAAAGTGCAGGTTTAAAGGTTTGGGTTTAGGCTTTAGGGTTTAGGGTTCAGGGTTTGGGGCCAGGCTACAAGACGCGCTAGAATTATGAGAATAGGTTTAGGGTTTAGGGTTTGCAGCGGTTAATACATTGCAGCTGTGTCAAGCGACCCTGTGTGATGACTGGTAGTGCGACTGAATATTCCAGTGCCTGTACTATACTCCCCTTTGTTCGCTTGAAAATGCGAGCCTTAAATCAAACCTGAACCCAAACCCAGACCCTACACATAAAACAACAAGGAAAACATACTGAACCCCAAACCCCACAGTCAAGGGAACACAAACCCGGATCCTTTCATGGTATTCCCTCAAGACCTTAAACCCCTGTATGAACCCTTACAGGAACCCGTGAACGAACCTTCAGCCCTAAGAACTGTTTCAGGGGCTTTGAAGCACGCGGAACCCCAAGCCCTGTCTTATAGAATCCATAGAGTACCCCCTACTTGCAATACCCCTACACCTTAAGCCCGTTAAAGTTAACCGTTAAAGGAGCTCGAAGCTTCAAAAAGCAATCGCTCAAAGGAAGTCTATAAGCCCGAAACCTCTCGCAAGGAATCTCGGATTTGTGGCCTTCCTCGTGCTCTACGACCCCAATCAAGGCTACGCCTTCACGATTCTGATGCTGAGTGGGCTCCTCAGGAGGTTTAGGTTTAGGGTTTGGGTTTCCCTCCTTGCAAGTTACGTAGACGGTTTGGGGTTCAGGGCTAGTTTACCCAGACCCCTGCGGAGGATCCAAAAAGTGGATCCTTCAATGCTCCTGTAAAGTACCCTCTAGTCGTGTAAGGGCCCAAATTAGGGGTTCTAAACCCTAAACCCTAAACCCCTAAACCCTAAACCCCTAAACCCCTACACCCTAAACCGTACTTTCTGGATCCTCCTGGGGTCCTCAGCTCAAGAAGACACTAATCCACTCCAAGACCCTACTCTATTCTTTGGGGCTGGTCAGTTAGGGTCTCGGGTTCAGGGGATGGTTAATAGAGGAGTACACCTAAACTGATGCATGATTTACGGAGTTCTCTGGCTTAAGAAGTTTTGGAATTTCTCTCCAAACTCTTCGCTCTGAGAGTGCTGAGGGGTCACCATGCTCGCTGGGCGGATCAAGCGGTGGTCGTATGTGACATAGAAGCTTGAATGATACACTGTGTAAGACTCCTTAGGGCTAAGACCCCCATGGTCCCAGGGTGTTTCATAGTTGTGTTTTGCTTCAGAGGTCCTGTAAGGTGTCTATATAGCCATTTTTTGTGTGGTTCTCGAGGGCTTCGCGATCAGGGGACTTCGTAAGTGGAGTGAAAAACCTAAAACTCTGGTAGCTACGCCTATAGCTAATGATTAGCCATGAACTCCTAAACCCAAAAGAAACCGTCTAGAAACCGTACGTAACAAGCCAAAAGCCTTAAAGATGTCAGTGCCACCGAGTAGATCACCCTGGGGGAGCTTTCTACTCCGAGATGAAGGAGCCCCTAGAAAACGGCATGAACCCGCTACAAGGTCAATGGCTTGAGGAAAAACTATATAGTTATATATATATACACATATACAATATCCTTTTTGTATATGTCTTCTTGCCGAACCCAGGCGGCGGAGCTTTGTACTCCGAGATTCTGCAACTCTTGGGCTCTGGCATGACGCCGAAGGTGCGAGAAGATGGGAAAATGCACGGTTATTAGGGTTGAGGGTTTAGGGTTTAGAGTCCATGTGCCAACACATCGCCATATATGATAATTTACGTAGTACATTTATAGTAAATTATGATGCAAAGCTTCGAGTCATGGTTTCTTGCAAGTGTTGCACTGTACGGTTTCTAGTGCGAGTGGGTGCTGGAGTGGCGGGTTATAGAGGCGTCGTAGGCCACAGCGCGCGGAGCGAAATCCGAAGCTGCCTGGAGTTATTCTGATATGATGATCTTGGATTGCAGGAGGGCCTCTGTGTGCTGTTGAGCTTCAGGGTGCTAGTATTTAGGACGTGCAAGCCTGTTAGAAGGTTCCTGTGTACGTATTTAGACACACACACACATACATACATATATATATATATTTATATATACCTTTGTACATACACATACTGCTCTATACTGAAATCCCTGAACCCTAAACGATCTCCCTCAGCAACATGCAATCTCCTGCAAATCTTGCTGGGAAGGCGATTGAGAGGAGCATCCGCCTGTGGCTGATGGACCGGGCCGCTGGCCCGAGCATGCTATGCCTTTTGCGGATTTAGGGTTTTAGGGGTTTAGGGTCAGGGAGGCTGATACAGAGCGCTAGAACACACCTTATGAAAAGAGTTCAAAAACCTCTTAAGAACCGTGTTGGAGCCCTTGATTAAAAGCACTTTTCAAAGGCATCTAAGACCCCCGGTAAAACCTTGCTTGAGGAGTTTTGCTGTTCTACCATAAGTCTAGAAGATAGAGCTTGGCATCTCGAGGCGCAAACGAAGGTGAAAACCGGTCCTTTCTGGAGACCTAGGGTTTAGGGTTTGTGGTTTAGGAATTTAGGGTTCTAGGTTGAGGGTTTGTTTAGGGTTCTAGGGTTTAGGGTTTAGGAGTTTAGGGCTCTAGGAGTTTAGGGGGGTTTGTGGTTTAGGAATTTAGGTTTTAGGGTTTAGGAGTTTAGGGTTTTAGGGTTTAGGGTTTGTGGTTTAGGAGTTTAGGGTTTAAGGGGTTCATGGTTTGTGGGTTAGGAGTTCAGGGTTTTAGGGTTTAGGGTCCGTAGCAATATACTACGTGGAATTGGTAATCAGGTCAAAGACAGTTTAAAATACATAATATGTGAACAAGAATCCCAACATTCGCCAAAGCACAACTAACGCTGGTAGTCAATAACGGTCATGAAAATAGAAGTCTTCGTAATCCTTCCACTAGCAATAAATATCGCAAAAATATTCATAATGATAGCAACAAGAACCATGATAAGGGTTTAGGTTGCTGAGGCAGTCGAATCGAGACCTCAGGCTTACGGGTCTTTCTTACCAGTGGGAGCCCTTAGTATTCCTAATACAAACATAGCTATACTACTTGTATGGGCGGCTTCGGTTTTAGTGTTTAGGTTGCAGAGCTTGGGGGGGTTGGGGGTTTAGGGCCGTGGAGGTTACGAGACGTTGAGACTGCTTTTTGTTGGCCTCGATCCAGAGCTTGCAAAGCACGCTCCAGCAAGGTGAACATCGCAGAGTTCATCGCATTTGGGCAACTCGTGGAGCAATATTGTGTAAACCCAACCTCAAATCTCAACCTTCCCTTATGCAACCTCGCACCCTTGTTTGGGGGGCTTCGGTTGAGGCTTCTAGGGTTTGAGTCGTTTGAGGCGTCGCACCTCTCTTGGCTTGTGGCTCTTCCTGGCTAGGGCCCTCAGTTGAGCCTTAAATAATAAGCATTGTCAGTATTATTGTTTTTTTCGGACTTATATACGGAAATCATATTAGGTTATAATGAGGTTTTTAACCCTAAACCCTAAACCCTAAACCTTTTAATTGGGTTTTAAAGGGTTCAGGCAGAGCCCAGGCTTCCTATCCCTGCAAGTCTCTTGGCCCTGGAAAGGTGCCGGTTTAGGGTTGTCGGTTTGGGGTTTAAGGTTTAGGGTCTAGGGTTTACGGTTTAAGGTTTAAGGTTTAGGGTTTAGGGTTTACGGTTTAAGGTTTAAGGTTTAGGGTTTACGGTTTAAGGTTAGGGTTTAGGGTTCAACTTCAAAGCCTCGAGCCTCGGCTCGATGCCATGTTGATGCAGGTGGTATCAGGGCCAAATAAAGATCAAAGCCTGTTCTCTCCTCGCCCCTGTTGATCTAGAGTATATTCTTCCGCAACCCCCTATTCTTTTTTCTGCAGGCCCTTGTAATCTAAGCAGCATGCCAGTAAGCCCTTGAACCCTTTGAACCCTAAGCCACATCAACCCTGGTTCTCCTACGCTCTAAACCTGAGATTCATTCCCCTAAACCCTTTCTGAAACCCTAAACCCTCAGGTTCATTTGCGTGAGCTGCATCTTCCGCCTGATCCACGAGACCCAAGAAGGAGAGGAGCCGAACTACATCCAAGCCATGTGGGCCGAGCCCCGCCTGTTTATTTGGTTGTCTTAGGGTTTAGGGCTTTAGGGGTTTAGGGTTTAGGGTTTTAGTATAGGGGTTTAGGGTTAGGGTTAGGGTTTAGGGCTTTAGGGTGTGTATACAGTGTGCACGCGGTGGGTGCACCTTTTGCTTTAGGAATAGGGGTGCACCCACTTATCGCGCGCTTTCGTCAGCATGTAGTCCCAACTATTCTCAATTAGGGTTTAGGGCTCACCCCAAACCCAGAGGTCCCTGGGAAGGCGCGGAGGCCTGGCAGGTGCTTTGCTCGCTAGGGTTGGAGGGAGCAGACCCCCCCCTCTGAATAGGACGCGTCCCTGGAATCTGCCAGCCTGGGGCCCCCGACCCCAGTCCCCCCAAGCCACACCCAAAAAAGACAACCACCTTGATGGTGGTGGAGCAGGGGTCCGTATACCGGTCCTTCACCACCCTGTCGAGCGCCTCGGTGGGAGCCTGGAGCGCCCATGCAAACGGTCAGCGGTGCTCCCGGCAGTTTAGGGTTGAGAGTTGAGGGTTTAGGATTTAGGGTTCTATGAAGGTTTTATGCTTAGGAAAAGGGGCTTAGGATTTAGGACTTAGGGCTTAAGGGCAGCAGGCTTAGCGGGATAGGAGTTTGGGCTGTAGAGAGGCTTTCAGGATTATTATAGCCATTAGAGGAGCCCGAAGAGTTCCCAACCATCCGCTGGGAGGTTAATTATTACGGCCCCTTCAGGGTTTAGGGTTTAGGGCTTAGGGTCAGAGACCGGATTTCAATGATCTTGAGTCCCTGTTTGTTTTGCAGCGGCATGGTACAGGGATTCCCTATTATATCAACCCCTAAACCCAAAACCCGGTACCCCTAAGCCCTCTATATAAACCTTCTCATGAATCAGGGCTTTAAACTAACAATGCACTTGCTCTTCCCTAGGCCGGAGGGGTCGCTTGGATTTTTGTTGAAAGGGCTGAAGCCCCAAACCTTACAAGCCTAAGCACCATAATCCTGAACCCCCTAACCCTGCCACCCTAAACCCCAATCCCTCGAAAAATCTGTCAGTTGCAGAGAACCTGGAGCATGTTGGAGGTCCCTCTTTCGCTGCATGTGGTTTCGCAGTTGGGGTTCAGCTTTTAGGGTTTTGGGTTCAGAGTCCCTGGTTCAGGGTTCAGGGCAAGTAGGGTAGGTGTTGTGTGTCAAGTCCGTGCATAAAATAGCGCCCTGAATAAGCATACCCCCCCTATAGTCCCTCCATATTCGTACTAGAATGTGGGCAAAGACCATGTGCTAATGGTTGTGTTGGCCCGACGTCAAGTCTTGAGCTGTCGCCCTAGGACCCTGACAGCCGAAGGCTAAGAGTAGTTCCTCAAAGAGCCTCCCCCGTCGCGTCCGGAATCCTACGCTGCCTCTCTAAAGCCCTAACCTCCCAGACCCTTCTCCTAGCACCCTTAGCCGTACAACCCCGTACCCTGTGACCCTATATCCCTACATGGATCTCAATTCTAAGTGCCCTTGGAGCTAAGTGCGGCGTCTTCTTCATGGGCATGTCGCAGGGCGTGAGCCTGCTGAGGAGCTGTGGGATGCAGAATACGGAGGTCCTGTATTTCGAGAGTTTCACAAGGGGTATGATATATAGTTTGATGTCACTTCTGATTGACATTTCTACGGGTTGAATACAGGGCCCGAAATGATCAGTAAGAGTATTCCCCGTTTGTCTCTGTCTGGTTAGGTTACATCAAAAAAGGCTGTAAGGAGTTGGCTCTGACTGTCTAGGCGGCATGGCTGGAGTAGCTGAGAGCCCGGACGGTGAGATCTCGAAGACGAAGAGTGAAGAGCAAACCCTTTGAGCACAGAAATAATGAATGACTAAATGCATTCATACATAGAAATATATATGTGTATATACATACATATATATATATATGAGAATGCATATATTCCGATGAATGGGACAAAGACGCCTGAGCCCCTGAAACGCCCTCCCGGATCGCAGGATGTCCTCAGTTTACGGACCCCTGGTGTCGATGATGGTGCCTCGGAACCTGCTGCCGCTTTAGGGCTTAGGGGTTAGGGGTTAAACCCTAAACCCCTAAACTCCTAAACCCTAAACCCCTAAACCCTAAACCCCTAAACCCTATACCCTAATTAGGGTTTCGAGGACTTCAGGCGGCGCTTTGATCCTAGTGAGTGGCGCACCGAAAGCCCGCAGCACAGCTAGTCTCAAACTGGCCGGTGGCGGGAACTTGCCACCAGGTTTCCGAACATCAGGCTTCCTCACAAACCGTCACAAACCCTCTAAAACTTCGACTCCTCTCGCAGGTTTCGAGAAGTGCAGTTCGACCTAATATTCTGCTCCAAAGCTGAGGCTAGTGCCAACAAGTCCGGCGCAAGATGCACAAACCCTCTAACCCTGCAAATCGCTCTAAACCCGAAGAAGCCCAGGAGACACAAAACCGGCACGCCCAAGAAACACAACAGCGCAAAGCTTGCTTACGCAGGCCCCCTGAACCCTAAATCCGAAACTTCCTAAGCCATAAGCTTTCGGGGTTCGGCATTTCGGGGTTGCTGTAATGCTCTTACGGAGCCAGGTTCTAAGTAACTTCTCTGTTAGGGTTTAAGGGTTTAGGGTCTGAATTTCTGTGGGGTTTCTGGACGTTTCAGTGGCTCTTGGCTGTTTAAAAGTATGGTCGTAGTTGGAGTGATAAGCAGCTGCAAGCGGCTGGGTTCCGCCATTGAAGTTAGGAGCTTTGGTGTTATTCTGAAAGCGAGCCTTTTGGTTTTCCTGGTTTCTTGGCAGAAAGAGGTGCAGATGATCGTGGACATGATTCGATGGATTGCGCTATTGCTGCCCATCATTGTCAGCACCTTGACACCACGAAGGTTGAGAGCTCTACAACTTATGTGGATCCTATACAGCCCCACCTAGTTGTTTTCGTGCTCCTTACTCTGAATTCCTCCTATATTATTAGCAATAAGATCCTGAAAAATTAAGGTGCGTAGTCTCTTTGGGGTTTGAGGGAAGCCCTAATGGCCCTCACAGCCTAAGCCCGCGAACGAGACAAAGCTTCCTATCGCTGCTTGAGGCCCTAGGTAGAAAGAGGAAGACCCTTTACGGGGGGCCCTTCTTAACCCTACCTACGGCTCTCTTAAAAGGGACCTCAACCCTAAACCCTCAACCCTCAAGAAAGAAATAAATAGAAATTGCTTGTTGCTGTCGGTTTTCCGGAAGCATTTTCCAATAAACCAATTTCCGTTTCGCCAGCCCAGCCCCAGCCCCATTCCCAGTACCCCAGCCCGAGCCCCCCAGCCCAGCCCAGTCAAAAGTCCGTCACAACTCAGAAAAACATCATTGCAGCCCAGCCCGCCCGAAACCCAGCCCAGACACCCAGCCCAGCCCAGCCCAGAGCCCAGCCCAGCCCCAGCCCAGCCCAGCCCCCAGCCCAGCCCAGCCCCCAGCCCAGCCCCCAGCCCAGCCCCCAGCCCGCCCAGCCCAGCCCCCAGCCCAGC
>CAJNJA010014452.1:0-37792 GCA_905231915.1 Symbiodinium necroappetens | reverse complement strand
AAGCTAGCGTGGCTGCGCAAAACTTATATAGGAACCTGATTAAGAGTCTTTGTTAGCGTGGTTTGAATGAATCCTAGTATTTTGGGGTTCCGGGGTCGGGGTTTCTTGAGTCAGCTTCCTGCACTAGTCCCCAAACCTTAAACCCCCAACCTTAGAAACGCGAGGAGATGTCAACCATCTGAGCCAGCGGCGATCCGACACAAGTCCTTGATAGCATGGGACAATGGAGATACTAAACGAAGTGCCTCGTGCTTGTGGCTATTAGTATGGTGATGATGGTGGTAGTTGTTGTTGTTGTTGATGGTGTTGTTGGTGTTGTTCGTGTTGGTGTTCGTGTTGGTGGTGGTGGTGGTGGTGGTGGTGCTGCTGCTGCTGCTGCTGCTGCTGGTGTTGTTGTTGTTGTTGGCGGCGGTGGTGGTGCTGGTGCCGGTGCCGGTGCCGGTGCCGGTGCCGGTTCTGGTGCTGGTGCTGGTGCTGTTGCTGTTGTTGCTGTTGCCGCTGCTGTTGTTGTTGTTGTTGGTGGTGGTGGTGGTGGTTTCGTTATTAGTCTTGCTAGTATTGCTATTGTTATTGTTATGTTATTGTTGCTCCTTTTTGCCATACTCACTACTGGTTCCCTGTTGGGGCTCTATTAACAATGAGCATGTTTAATCCTCATTGGGTTTTATTGTAACAGAAATGTAACATGTTGGCCAACAAGGACCCAACTTATCTATGATGAAGATAAGTATTATGACCATCATAGGTACTACTACTATTGCTACTAGTATTACATACTATTATTCCTGTCGGGCTTTAAGGTCTCGGAACTCTGACTGTGCCAGTCTTTCCGCTGGTGTCAGTCGTTAGGCCAAGAGCTTTAAGGCAATGTAGGGGCCTTAATAACTAGAACAGGGTTTGGGGTCCATTGTGGTATAGCTATACTAAAGGAACCCCCCAAAACACTAGGCAATTACTAAGGCCGTTGATCACTCAGAGTCTATTCTACAGTGTCTAAGCGTCCCCAACGTCTCAAGGTCCAAAGGGGGTCGTAGCCAGTGCTCGGTCTATTTTCTCACAAATGTCTTGGCACGAGATCCAACTGGGTTTGCCTCCGAGCGGTGTTCTGCAGGGATGCTGTGCTGCAACTTTGCAAGAATGTTCAGTTCAGAGTTCCAGGGCTGAGCTTACTGCAGGCGAGAAAGAGACAGCACCCCGGCGCGAACACCGATGTGCGAGTGTTGATGTCTTCGAAAATCCGAGAGAATGGGAAAGAGAGATATAAAACGACAGTGGGAACTACTCTGACAGACAGTCTGTGACTGGGACAGACCCAAGCCTCACAGACAGAGCAGGTACAGCTCTGATGTGCCATGTCATCAGGCATTCAAGTCAGGATGGTTCAGCAATTCCACAACACGCACCTGAAGAACACGTGCACCCCTCTCCATCTGTCAAGCAATGTAATGACCAGTGCTGCAGCAGGAAACGGATAGAGCATTGGCCTTCATCTGTCATTGACTGGCTATCCAAGTCCCCAAGTAATTGTTGTCTGCTGTGTTTTGACAGCAGAGGAACTCCGTCCAACACGGCCCGACCTCACGTCGAGAGCATGCACTGTTGCAGCTCAGATCTTGACCCGATGCTGTTCCGAGGGAAACAATGGCGAGGGTCTATGTTGGCAATGATCAGTCGACTCAGATAGAAACGATCAGGAGCATTAGCAGCTATCTGACTATGTCGGTCTCACTCTATTCGGAACGAGTCAAGAGAGCTGCCTTCACCCTGGCCCCAAAGCAAACCCACCACGTTGAACGTGCGGGAGCTCGATTGAACTCCGTGCACGCCTTCCCCGGTCTCCGTCGAAATGTCAAGAGGGCCAAGCGCCAGGTAGAGATTTCAGCAGCAACAACAAAGAATCTCTTTGCAAAACTACACTGTGGGGCATCCCTCGTGTCTTCAGACTTGCTGGTTCACGCCTCTTTTCTTACATCAGGCCTGGGGAGTGTCATTGTCATGCAGGCCTCAGGCAGTTTGGCCTGCCCGCCAAATCTTTGCTCTCACGGGTTGGCGGCATTGGTGCGGTCCGTCTCTCTCTCTCTTTCTTTCGGGTCCGTCTCTCTCTCTCTCTCTCTCTTCTTCCTTCGGGTTAGAGGAGCTGGTAAGGCTCCCCGGCCCATAGGACCCCCCAACGTCTCTCTCTCTCTCTCTCTCGCTCTCTCTCTCTCTCTCTCTCTCTATCCCTCTCTCTCTCTGTCTCTCTCTCTCTCTGACGTGACCAATTTTAGTTCAACTCAACAAGCAGAAAAGAGAGCATAGCCAGTGACGAGTCCAACATTCTTCCATCACTAGTCACTACATCTTAGAAGAACCAGATGTCTTTCGAATTCATCCGACGGGCGCCCAGTCGCGCGGCATTCTTGCCACGCCTTCGAACGCGAGCTGCCACTCTAGTCCACTGTGGTGACATGCCTGTAGCTGGTAAAACCGGCCGAAAAACTAGCAAAGCTGCGGTCGAACAAGGCAGGCAATGGAAACTCCCTTTGTTGCTGAGTGGCGAAATTCTGACAGCTTGGCACGACAGTTGTGGAAGTGGATAAGTGGACAGCTTGTGACCCAGTCTCAGTGGTGCGACACACCTCGACAATAAACCCTTTACGACTAAACCCTAAATCCACTGGCAGTGTTGCTTTGTTACGACCGCCAACCTGCCCAAGATTTACGGCCCTCTTCTGGGGAACTTGAAGTCAGCTCAAACCATCTTCCGATTCCCTCCCTGCACATACTAATGCACCTGTGGCGTAGGCTCCTGGATAGTGTATGCGAAAAAAGTGCATGTTGTACAAAGTCGGACAGGCACTTCACGTCCTGCCGACGCTTCGACAGAAGCAGCTCTTGCGCCTGAAAGGCAGTTCGGGCCCGGCAAACCAAGATGTGAGGGTCACGACGAGGTGCATCACCTTTCTATCCTCGGCGCCTTGGCACATCTATTCCCCTTACCCAGCTTCGTGCCTGCACCTCACCGGAACACTCAGGGTGGGTCGTCCGGAACCTCGAGTCTACGGCTGGATCACTGATACTTCGGCTTTGCCAACGAATTCCACATCTCTAATTCCTTGGTCCAGGGAGATCACAAAGGGTTTCTTGGCAAACAGGCAATCCTGGCACTGACTTCCCTGGCAAGAGACTACTGCCGCAAGTGTGCGGCGCGGATGTTCGAGCGGTTTGGCTGAAATCGTCAAAACACTGTCAGTCCACGAGCACTTGCTGCCAATCGCACGGTAACACAATTTAACAGCTGCATGACGCATAAAGCAGCGCATTAAGTGCGAACTCCACCGAATTATCTCAACTGGCTGTTCCAAATCGCGGCCCCGAGGAGGCTTCCATGCAGTCTTTATCATGAGCCGCGTTTCCGGACCGGGCATGAACAATCCCCACGCATTGAGCCAAGCATCGGTTGACCCAACGGGTGCCTCAATTCGCCGCAAACCAATGCAAGGACCCCCACAAGCATGCGCCGATACAGCAGTGAACTCAACTGAATGTCCGGGATCGGCGACTTGAGATTGCATCGGATTCATGGTTCCGAGCCCAGGATTTATGATTTGGGCTTGAACACCACATGCTTCATGGCACAAATAAGGGCGATGTCAGTTTAGTAATGATGACGGACATCTCCAAAATCGGCCCTCTAGGGTTCAGAAGACTCACATGGAGTGGGTTAGCGCACCACCAAAACCAAAACTTGCAGGCAACTAAGGATGAACTGGAAAGCCACGAGCCCATAACTTCCAAAACGGCCCCTTCGATATAGCAGTGACACAAGTGCTGGCTGGAGGTCCACCGCAGGCATCATGGCTCCTTGGATTAAAAAAAGCAGACAGGGAACGATGCGCATGATTTTAATACCTCCTCATCTGTGTAACTTGCTGCTGCTACTACGCTCACTCCTGCCACGAAGTCACTCCTGCTCCAAGTCCTGGTCACTACTTCCGTTGCAAAATTCAACTCTTAATAACCACAATGACAATGATATGTGTGTGTCACCACTACCAGTGCAACAGAATCTGAAATCTAGGTAGGCTCTACGAAACGATCGCCGTCTGTTGCCAACCCCATCCTACTTACCACAACAATGACAAGACTTACTATGTCCTGCATGATATTCGATACTCAGCTACGGCTTCTTACTACAGATACCAAACTACCCCAACGACTGCTGCTGCTATCGCCGATGCGGCCTCCGCACTTTGTGTCGCCACCGCCATGAACATGGTCAACTCATGTACGGTCTCCATCCACCAGGACCGGTTTAAGCCACAAGCTAGAAACTACAAGCAATTTCGAACGCAGAAATACTTGTAGTTGGGTTCATGGGATATGTTATGCTGAGACATGTGCTATACAAGGAGTAAGGCAAAAGAGTCAGGCTCCCAAGCCAGCTACACCTGCATCTGTGCCGTCACACCGAGGACTACAATCTCGACTATAATGGACAACTGCTATCGTGCACATAATCTAGTCGCGCTATAGCTCCAGTGCCAGTCATGGTGCGGGCCTTCTGCAGCGCGATCCTTTGATGACTAGAGACAGACTGGTTGGGGTTTAAGGTGTGTGTTTGCATAGCAGCTTGAATTACACCACTGGCATGACCTTGGGTGATCTTGCACTCCCGTGATAGTTGCCCTTTGGGAAGCATCGCAAAAAATGATTCTTCATGACCACCTTCGCCACCACCAGCACGACCACCACCAGCACGCACAGCACTACGAAAATGGAACACAACCGTAAGCACGAAAACAATGAAGCGAGAGCCAAAACGACCGCAGCATTGCTGGCAGGAGGTGTTGACAGCTTGGCCGTTCCCGTCGTGTCCTAGTGACAGCAGCAAAACACCAGCCGCATCAGCAGCAGCGGCAAGAGCAGGACGAGGAGGTTGGAGTAGCAGTAGTAGTCGTGGTAGTAATAATAATAGTAGTAGTAGTAGTAGTGGTGGTAGTAGTAGTAGTAGAGGTAGTAGTAGTAGTACCTAGAAGTTGAAGCAGCACGAGCGGCAGCAGCAGAAGCAGCAGCGGCAACAATGAGATGTGTGTGATTGGCATGTTATCTCCCACGCGCCGTTGTACGTTTATGAACTACACTTCGCCAATGGAGTGCGGTTGAATCTGTCTGTCGGCCCAGTTTCGGCACTTACTCTCCGGCAGAGGTTCGAGCACCAGTTCGGCAGCGTGACATAGTTTAGGGTCTATTCCAGACTATTCAACCTCAACACGTCTTTCAGGATGGCATCCTGGCCTCCTCTGCTGCAAGGGGAACTGGAAACGGTGGTGGTGGTCCATGGGCAGTATGTTGATCTTTCAACCCTCCGATCGAAAGCTGTCGACTGTCTGAACTGAACGCGTAATTTGATCCTTCTATGCTACTGATGCTACTGTCCCTCAGGCAGTATATAGGTTTCGGCAACAAAGAGACTTTCTCACCAAAGGATACTTTCTATCAAGTGGCGCTGCCGTTTTGATTGCCTGAGCCAGCGGCTCAGGACCCTTGCGAGCGGGGGGAGCTCCAACTGTCTTCTTCGAGTTCTTGGATTTCTTGTCCTCGGATGGCAGACTGGAAGTCCCTGCTATGCCTTATCAATCGAACATTCTGGTTTAATCAACCATCATATCCGCCGTATTATGATTACTATCCGTTACCGACTGTCCGCCCTGAGCAACTGGAATCGTTGTTCTGCGCGGCTGGTCGCGAATCTTTCAGACTTCCCTCCGGAGATGAGCGCCGCGACCAAGTGGCCATGTTTGGAGCAGGCGAACAAATCACCTGTGAGTGTCCGGCAGCACCCGCACCTGCACCCAACAAAAGGCCGTGGCAGCATGCCATCATGTCGGATGATACAGTTGGCGTTTGCAGCATCTGGGCTTCTGCGATGCGCTGCATCCATGTGCAAGCAAACCGGCCCAACTGCGTAAGTTGCTCGAGTAATGCTGTAGTGCTGCTGTGAACAATCCGAGAACATGGTGCGGAAGAGTGAGTAGGTCAGGCTTTGCGTTCTAGCACATCCCCGCCTCCTTGCTTTGGGACGCATCCCGGCGCGCACGGCTGTTTCGAGCAGGGTCCTTCCAATACTGTCCATCGCGTCGTTACGTCCCCAAAAGCATGGCCCACGGATAATATCTCTGCCTCACGCTCGGCAATCTAACCAAGGAATGTGCCACGATGAGGATCAGATGAACATGTCATGACATGAAGCAAAATTAATTTGTCTGTACACAGCGTGCTACATGTACATAATTCGCATCGACATGGAAAGCAATAAAAACGTACTCAAAAACCGTAGCAAAGGCTTCTTTACTCGAGACGAGCAGACCTCCACGCAGGCACACGCTCCAGAATATAATATTATGGGGTTTGCTATGTCATGTTATGCTGTACTGTCATATTATGCTATGCTCTATTCTATTCCATTCTATTCTATTCTAGTCTGTTCCAATGTATCGCGGTATATTGTCTTAGAGTATATTAGGTTATGTCATGTTCTTAGGTATCGTATATCACTGTACTATGCTATACAATACTATGTTGTGCTATATTGTACTATAATATACTCTATTCTCCTATGTTATACTAGAGTGTACCGTACTGCAATGTACTGTACCACACTATCCTGTGCTACACTCTTAAACTATAGGGAGTCGCAAGTGCTTGCAGGGCAAAGTCTTTCGGTACGCAGTAGATAGGATGCCAGTGGTCCTGGCACCAGCTGTCCAGCAGCCTTAGCGCTTCGCACCTTCGGGGCCAGATTTGCAGAAGGCTGATGGGCTCGGTATATGGCTATTTAGTGTGTACGGCCCTATGAGGCCCCCCACCGAAGTGCAGTCGACGATTATTTCGAGACAGGAATACGGTCTCACTGGGGAATAGTTACGAGCGGGCCACTATTCGACGAGTCGCAGGTCAACCGAAAACCGTCGCCCCAGCTGTGCCTTTGGGAGGTGGCGAGCCGCCTTCCGGATTTGGCTTTGGCCTCAACAAAAAGTCCGGGCTCGGATGTCCAGCACACTCTAGCACACTGATCTTCATGTCTCTCTTCATCTCCCCGATCCCTCCGCGTCACACGCAAACTTCCTGATGAGACACCGCTTGGGGATTTCTGCGGGCAGAAACATCTATCGTGCGTAGAACTGCAACGGACTCGAAGGAGAAGCCAAACACCCCTGCAAGGGATGCCCCGGCTTCTGGAAAACAGGACCATGTTCAACATGAAAACAGGTCCCGTATACATGGCTTCCCACAACTCCCACTATTACTACTACTACGACGACGACTACTCAATTCAGACTGGTGGCCGACGTAAGGCATCCTGGTATCTTGAATAATATGCAGGTCGTGGCGAAACTGGCAGCAATGACCCACTCAAAACAACTCTGCTTATCTGAGCAGCAAGCGTGGCCGTTGTCGTCCTCGTAATCGGTGCCAGGTAGTAAGTAAAGTCAGTAGGTGAATAGCAGCACTAGCAGCAGCAGCAGCAGCAGCAGCAGCAGCGGCAACACACGCTCTCCTCCAGGCCGATTCGCGTTCTAGCTGGTCGGTGGAGATTGAGGCCGGCCTGAATCGGTGCTCTGCATACGGGGGGTGATCCTGTGTGCCGGTAAGGGTTGGCCCGTCACGAAGAACCTTCCAGACGCCCACATCGTCGTAATTGTAGGCTTCAAGTAGAGACTTCAACAAGAGAAGTCGCTTCCCCTTCAGAACCTTTCGAAGCTCGGGGGGGAAGGACTTATGTAAAGCTTCTTCGTCTGGTCGGAGTTTGTGACCAGACCTGTCACCTGCTCAAGAAACTCGGCACGGATGTGGGCAACCCCCGATGGTGTTTTGGTCAAGTTCGCGAACAAGGCCTTCTTAAAGGAGTCGGTAACGGCACTAGGACCTGTCATCGGATGCCTAAGGGAATGAGCTCGCTGAACAATTTCGGCCGGATTTGCAAAAATCCCGACAGGAACCCTATCTGATGAAACGGCACCACAGGACCCCGAAGAAGAAAGGCCCTCCGAAGTGCTAAAGGCCCCGTGCACAGCCCCCTGATCCGGCCGCAGCACTTTGTGAGGAACCTTGGGAAGCTCTGAAGGAGAGCTCCAAACGACCTTGGAAAACTCAGGCATCAATTGGTTCGACTTTCGTCGCTGTTGGAGCTCGTCCCCCGGTCGACTGACCTCCGCAGGAGGGGAGAAGGAGGTTGCTTGGCAACAGGCTTGAATGATGCACTGAACAAAAGCTTGTGGGTGGGTGGGCTGGCTCGAAGGAACTCCGAAAGGCGCATGTTTATGCCCGGGGCCAAGGCCAGGGCAGTCACGAAGCAAAGGCGGAAGTGAAGCCATGTTTGTTACAAATCTAACCGAACTAGGCCTGGAACCTCCAAGCATGCAGAGGTCACCGCAACAGGAAACCAGAGAGTTCCTGGAAACCTGAAATTCAGGAAGGGATTCAAAGCAGATCCAAAAGAAAGAGCTTTGCGGGCACTCAATGCACACGAAAGTCTTGCGACCAAGGGCCCACCGGAGCAAACGGCCCCAGGGCTGGTCATCCGATCTCAAAGGCGGGCATCTGTCAGACGCCGGGTGTGACGAAGGCAGGGACCTGACACGAGCACGATTTGCAGTTCGGCACGGGGGTCGGATGTACAGACAGGTGGGCCCGAAATCATCAAGGATGCTAATGGCAAAGTCTTGGCCCGAAGGACTCGCCAGCTCGCACACAAGTGGCTGATGTTTGTGTCGTCCAGGGGCCACGGAGTGGTCGATGGCTGTGTGCCAACCTATCCTACGAAAACCCGAAGACGAAGAACCATCACCCGAGAAAACCTGGGCAAAGGACGTCACCTGAGAGGGCGCGCAGTCGGTTCAATGAAGAATGCGAGGCGGCAAGGGGTTCGGGTAGTTAAGGTCGGAGTGCTCCGGGAGCTGAAAACCCAAACTCAGTAGCACTTTGCGGTCTGAAGGGCTCGCGTGGTCAGTCGCCTGAAGGCTGTATGCCACCAGGACAATCCTACGACCCTGGAACCTGCATGTTGCATGCCGCAGACCCTTGGCGCAGAACAAGACTGGATGCTTTGAAACCGGAAGTAGAGCTCCAAGGACATTCTCGGAACCAATGGCTCGGGTTTCGTATTGAAAGTTAGAGTCACGAGGGGCACACGATGGCCACTCCACCCATAGGTCTCCTCCGGTGAACTCGCTCAAACCTACGACCAAATTATCGCACTGGGCATTCAAGGCGTCCACATGCAAGGAGGTTTCCACAGAATCGAAAATGATGACTGATGTGAACTTGTGGTCCGGAAAGACCTGACGTACGAATTTAGTGATGACCTTTGTTGAATTCGGAAACAATGTAGAGTTACGTCTTAGTGAAACTTTGACTCTTGCGTAGAGCCCGGTGGTGAAAGAGCCACCAGCAGAATGTTGATCTCTGGCTCCACTGTAGGCCTGCTTAGGAAGATACCCAAAACCCGCGCAAATTATGCCCATGAAACCGGCCTGGGGCTGATTCGAACTGACGTGAGCCCCTGTGCTGGAGAAGCAAAGGTGCCAAACCAGCTGCAAAGCTACTTGGGACCTGGAAGCTCTCGCAATGAGCTGGGGTCTGGGGTCTCCCCGCGAGTTCCAGCAACTTCGCAAGACCTTCTGTCGCCTTTTGTTGATCTTTCCCTGTCGGAAGCCTATGCCGATTCAGCTTCGATCACAGCGGCCCAGACAAAGGGAGGCTTCAGCATGTCGGCGGCCAGCTCGCCAGGGTAGGGGTCGTGGAGCCTCGTCTGACGGACGGCGAGCCAGTGTCCATTCTGTGAGGCGGATCCAGGGAAGACAACAGAGGTCTCGTGCGGCACAACTCGATTCCAGTCTGCTGTCATGCAGAAACCAAACGTGTGAAGGCATGGCGAAATTGGTGCTTGAATCTGAGACAGAACTCAGAACACCAGAACACCATCACCTCCTTCATGCAGCACAGCCGCAAATCGAACCTGATGGAAAATTTCAAGGCCACGTACTGACACACGACGAGCGAAATCAGTTGGCCAAGGCACCCCGTCTCGCAGGCCCGCGCCACGACCACATGGCCATGATCGCCACGCGGGGACGTCCCGCGCAGTACGCAGAGCTTCCCCACACCTCGGCACCATGCATATGCGCCGACCTCGACTCTGGCCTCCTACGTCGATTTCTGAGTCTGAGAGACCCGCAAGTTACAGCATCTCGCGGAAGTCGCCCATCTTCCTTCGGACAGGAGACGAAATCCTTCCCGACGCCCCTCTTGTCCCTCTGCAGGAACAGAAGTACATGAACCTGCTCTCTCCTTGACTCTACATTTCATTATGCCGAGTCCAGCGAAATCTTTCGCCAGGTCATTCGCTGTGCTGCCAGCCAGGTCTGGCAGGCCTTGTCCTGGTAGAGCAGTTCAGGGCTACAGGATGCTACAGGGCTCCTGGTAAGCTACGGCTCTCAGCCGGACAGGAGCCACAAAACGTGGCAGAGACACAGATGGCAACAATGCGGCCAGGGCTCATAGCCAGCTGGATCTTCGAGAAAGTTTGGAACCTCGTCGAGGGGCCGGCGCACCTCAACTCGGCGCACTGGAGCTACTTGTAGAAATGATCTGTTTGTCGCATACAACAGCGTTGCATGACGATAGCCGTGTCACTATGGATGCGACAGCTGCCTGCAGAGCATTGCCTGCCCCGGCTGTGAAGATAGTTTGCTGCACCTAAGACGGCACTCAATTGGGCAAGTAACTGTCGATATGTTCCCCAACCCGTTCAACTTGTAGGAGGCCCAGGCACTTCGTCATAGTCCTTCTCCGAAGCCATTCCAGGCGTCACTGGTCGGAATTCAAGCCGTATTGGACTATTCGCACAGGACCATGCTTGCTGTTCTAGCTGCTTCCGGCATCTGTCTATGAATTTTGCTGTCTCCAAGGTTTCGCAGTTGCCTTGCATCCTGAATTCTGAAATTCGACGTTTTGCCATACGTGGGTTGTCGCTCATTCGCGGCCGTGCTCGCTGTATTTCCGGGCACTGTCCACAGACATGCGATCCAACATGCAGTTCACTGCAGAGCTGCACAACTTTCGCGCACACCATACTTGATGAAGCAACATAGTTATTTGCACCTGCTCTTTTAACTGCACAAGTTGGGAGTGAAAGAGCAACCTAGACAAGGAGAATCCTGAGACTACAGCTAGGGCCAGCTACGGCGGCCTCATATTTGGCTGCTCGGCCCCGCTCTAAGTTGGACAGGGCAGCCATCCCCGCCGCGCGAAGCGTCGCCCCAAGTCACAACTGTTCCATCCGTTCGCGCTGCCGCGAAAGCTGCTGCGGTAGCATAGATAAACTCCTGCCAAGCACTTCGAAACCTGTGAAGACTGCACAAGACAGCTCGTCGGAAGAGTAAAACTATCATGCCCCAGGCTCCACGTTGATGAGCTGATGCTGTACATAGCTGCTGTCACCTGGGGCTGGGCTGTGGGCTGACGAATGACAGTTGTGGCCTCCAGCTTTCGCATCCCAGGTCAAGCCACCGCCACGCAAGGCTTGGCCCCAGGTTACCACGGTACCATCCCGTCCTAAGTGGGTCGGATTGATTTCCGTGATCCACCCTCCTCTGAACGTTCGGCGGTTTTTGGTCCCTCGCTTCCATCGAGCACAATCAGTTGTCTGCTTTGACCCAGGTTCGAACAGCTGCGAAGGCATAGGCGTTAGCGCACACCTGTTGTGAAGTTGCGTTAGCGCACACCTACCTATGGAGACACAACTGCCTGCTTCTGCAAAAGCTCGTCCATGGGCGACGGCTTTCTGACATGTCCGCAAAAGCCCCCTCCCAGGCAAAAATCTCAATCCTGCCACATCCGAAAGCTTGCAATCCTTCCGCACTTGAACACATGTTCCAAGCTTTCCAGACAGGGCCTGCTCGACATCTCTCAGCTGTTCTTGCACCATGCTGCTGTCTCCACCCTTTTGCGACTCTCCCCACGTCACAACCCGGCCATCCCTTCCTCAGCTGAGAAGATTTGCGAACTTTGTGCAAGGAATGCTGGAGGTTTGATCTTTAAAGGTCAGCTCCTTCCCCTCGGATGCCTTTGCTATGCGATTTTTCGAGGACTCCGGTAAGCCTGTTCTATGTACATGTGGAAAGTGCATCAAGAGCTCATTAGGATGAGCCGCATACAGAGGTCTTGGGAGACTGCCTCGACGTGGCAGGGGCTAGAGATAACATCAAGCTACCAGCTCCGTGCAGGCGCAGGTGCGAAGAGCTGCCCAAGCAAAGGAGTACACTTCGATGGTCAACACATCGATCAGCTGGTGCTGCACATCCGCACTGTTACCACCCATATCTGGGTGGCCCCAGGTGACAACCTCTGGAAACAGAAGCAGGGTGGCATGCCGCAGAACCATGCATGCACTTTTCAATCACGAAGGACTAGAACGCAGTGAACGAAAGCACGTACACAGGAACACTCCTCTCCGAGATACGGGTACTTAACAATGCAATTAACCCAAACTAACTAAGGATAACTAACGCTTGCAGAGCCACTGATCCGTCATCTCTGATCGCTGCGAATGCGAGCGCGCGACGTGAGCTGTACACCTTCTTGACCTCACTGGGGCGCAAAGGAGCATTCCGCTGAAGATGAGGTTACGGATCTGGTGCTGTCGGGCCGTGCGCGCAGGGCATACTGCAAACTGAGCTGCAGAAGTCAGCGATTGGCGCACTGAGGAGCTGTCGCCTCCCGCATCCCGCCGCCAACTTTCAGCAGAACTCTGCAAATTTTCTTAGGACATGCAGAATATATGCACTGGCACTCAGCCTCCAAAGGCCGGATCTCCCCAGGTCACGACACTGCCATCTTGGAGCCGTGCTGCAAAGGCGCTTGCGTTGGAGGAGACATCCTCCAAACAGAGTTGAAGAGAATCTACAGCAGGCTGCACTGCACTGGTCATCGCCTGCCCAAGGCCCCGGCCTGAGCCGGAAGCAGGTTTGCCATGGAAGCGGCAGCGGAGCTTACGTCGCCCCCTCGATCTGGGCAGCCCCAGGCGAGGAGTTGGCCATCCGCAGTCTCCGCTGCAAAGGCAAACTGGTTGGCGTGCAGACACGTCACCACATTGCGCCTGACAGTTGCATGCCCATCTCGCAACTACAGCTAGAGGCTTCGTACTCGTGTCTCCAACCCCTCACTTTCTACCATCCTCATGGTCTCATTCATTCGCCCTTGTGGCGCAGATACAGAAAGGCCCGGCAGAAATTCGCTCTCCGAGAAGTTCACAATGCAGCACAGGAGCTCCAGATCGTTCTGTCTTGCGCTGCTGTCACCACCATGCTCAGGGTGGCCCCATGTAATCACACGCCTGGGCTCTCAAACAGTTCCACGTCCAAGGGTGCGGGCCAAGTCTTCCTGAATGGCGGTCTATGCGGCGTGAGCTACCGGAAGCGCTACGCTTTCCTGGGTTGCGCTGGGGCCTGGGTGCGAACCCGTCATTCCTCAGAGCCGCGAATGCGTGCGAGTTGGCGCAGATCTGTTTGACCTGATTCTCTGCTTGTCGGATTGAAAATGTCAACCGGTCGATCCGGCAACGGCATCTGGCGCGCCTGCACAGCAGGGAGTAAAATCAGACAAGCCACCCCAATCAGCTGTTCGCGCACCGCACTCGAGTCACCACCCATCTGTGGATGACCCCAGGTGATGACAGCACCGTCGTTCCGCACGGCTGCGAAGGCATGCCTTGTATGAGAGCCCTTCATCGAAAGACTTAGGGAGAGCTAGGAAGAGCGGCCAGATTCTTCGAATCAAGGTCTCAACTTACAGGAGGTGCAGAAGGCCAGTAGCTGATATCTTTCAAGAAACCCTCACAACAAGAACTATTTCGACTTATATAACTTTGAGCATTTAAGCTGCGCAACAATCAACGGACGCTGAGACTTCCTGTCCAATGGGCATGCCGGGGTAGAATTGTTTGGGGAGAATTCTGGTGGAGAACTCACCAGACCTCGCCTTGCTTCCCAACTTGCTAGAACCAGTCCAAGAAGAGCTGCGCAGAAGCACAAAGGTAGTCGACACTGTGGAGGTCTCCCTTCACGAAGCTGCTGTCGCCTAGCACACAAAGCAACACAGCAAAGATCAGCAAAAGCAACAGCAAGGAACGCTTCCACAGGCATTGATTAATTAATCCATGTAATGCAACGCTGCAAAGCTGTTTCTGTTGCTTCTGCCAAGGGCTCCTCCCTCTATCGTCCAGCCGTCTGGCAGACAACCTACCTTGAGAAGCACGGCAAGCATGTGTTGCGCGTACAGTAGGCCGTCGCATCGGCCCTGTCAGCAGGGCTACGACGGGACTTCCTTTGTGAGATCCACTTCTGCTTTCATGTGGAAGCCGCGTTTGTCACTGTCCGGTACGATGCATACGTGCCCAAGGCCCTGCTTCAGCCGGTGGCATCCGTTTTCCTCTGGCTTGTATGTTTCGGGATCCTGAATCACGTAGAAGGAGTTGCCTGTCTCGTCATACTCAACGTGCATCCAGTCCGACGAGATCTTCCCGTTGTTGTACTTCCAAACCGTCGAGGCCCTTTCCAGGCCTGTGCCACCGAAGTGCACCCCTGTCCCTGTTACACCCGTGATTGTGGAGCTCTGGCCCACGCCAAGGTCTCCTCTGATGTCCTCAAAGATCCCTCCCAACGCTGCCTCCCCGGATTTGTGACCGCTGCTAATATCCTTTGCCGTCTTCACAACGGTGTTTCCGGCCGTTCCTTTTGCGGATCCGTGCACGGATCCTGCCGATCCCGAGGCGAATCCAACTACGTTGCTGACCAGCATCGTGGCGATTTTCGTCTCGAGGTACTCCACGTTGCGATTGTAGGCCATAGTTGGGTCCGGAGGACGCACTGAACCGTCAGCAGACGAAGCTGGGCACTTGTCCGCAGGTGCTCTGTCGCCACTATTGTCGTGCCCGACGAGCAGTTCGCCTATAGTGCCCGTGCAGAAATATTTACTTGTCCAGCAGCACATCCCATCGTGAAACCAGAAAGGACGGTCGGGTCGAATCTGCTTGAAGGCGTCGCAATGATGCCTCTCTATCGGAATGAGAGTAGTGTCAATGGAACCCTTCTCCACTTGCGACTTGCAGCAGCATACTGGGTCACCCAACGCTTCTTCGTCTGCGAGTGCCGAATCCAGAGCAGGTCGCACGCCCCCCACGGGAACTCCAAACACGAAGATGGTGTACCAGTGGCAAGCAAGCTTTGCAACTTGCATCACTCCTGTGAGACGGCAGCTGCTTGTGGATTTTACAGAGATGATGGATTTCTAGGCCCTAGGCTAGCAAGAGGCTTGATGTTCGAGGCTTCCAGTGCAGGCCGGCCGTCGACAACATTCTGACGCGGCATACGCGGCTCTCTAATCTCCAACACTCACAGCTGGCTCCCACCCCCCGAACTGCAGAGCGAACGCTGCACTTGTTCGCCTCCCCTGCCGGCATTGCCCCAAGTGATGACAGAGCCGTCTCTTCGAAGAGCTGCGAACCTAGCATCAGCTCAAAGCCACACATGGCTCGCAGGATGGTCAGCTGCGAGGAGACATTGAACAACTACCAGAGCACTGTACAGACGGAGCACATTGAAATCGCGCGCTTGCAGGCCAAGGGCGCGAAAGAGTGCGTGCTGAGCTGGAGGACGCCTACGAGATCGTCCTGGACAGCCGAGCCTTCGAATATCTTCCGGGCGATCAAAACTTACCATTCCGCGGGTTGAACGGGCATGCCATGATATTGTGACTAGCGGGTCTGAAGAGCCATGCTGCAGTCGCCCCCTCGCTGGGGGTGGCCCCAGGCAAGTGCTTCTCCATGCTCGGAGACCACAGCAAAGGCAGCACAGCCAGCATGAAGCCGCGGCACACGGCTCAGCAGCATGGTCACCTGATTCGTGGCATGAGTAGATCCAAAGCGGTTCAGAAGCCACATGCTGCCGAAGCCACAGCATCACCATCCCGCAGGGACCTGAGTGCTTAGAGGAATTACTCAGTGCCCTCCGCGCATGCTTCCCCTTCCATCCGGCGTATGCCAATTCCTGGACACAGAAGGCTCTGCTTTCGCTGGGCAAGCAGCTCTTGCACTTTGCTGTGGGGCGCAAGGACCTTGCCCTCCGGAGTCACTAAGCCCTGCAGGGTCCAGCATGCAGCGTGGCTGAAACCAGCCAAGAACGCTCCCCAGAAGCCGTATGCGCGCCGTGGAAACTTCGGGCCCTCCCCTGAGCCTGAAGGCGTGCTCCGAGAGCTGCCGCTGCTTGAAGCTGCAGGACCCAAACTGCGTCCTGTGGATCAACCTGCCAGGGACACTTCCAGAAGGTGGCAAGCATGCTGCGTCTGCACGAACTCAATGCGACCGACGGCCACTGCTCCGAACCTCCACGTCCCGCTGCTCCCCGCTCAGCAAACCCACGGACACTCGAATTGTCATGGCAGCATCATGGCGCACAAGCCCTGGGCAGATCCTTCACCGAGAGTGCTAAAACTTGACTAAGAGGAGTCCCTCGACCTTTTGGTCCCATGCCGTGGTGCTGTTGAAACTGAGGTCAAAGGCCCTGCAAGGCTTGCATAGCTCGCTATCTACGCGTAGAAAGTTCAGCGGTGCAAATGACACTGACACACTGCTCCATGAACGATGCTTCTGCCGCTACATGCGGCTGTCTGTGTGGCACATCCGGTATAGTACAAGCTCGGGCCAGTCAGCGGCGTCCCGAAAACGAAAAGCGGCGCCTCGATGCTCCATGCTGCTCTAGCTCCGGATGGTAGAAGCGCCTTGAAGTGTTCGTGGTCTTTCGGCCAACGACTGACAGAGCTCAGGTCGCGAAGCATCGCTTTCGATGCTTCTGCTTGTTTAAGAGCAGCAGACATCCCCTCAGTGCTGCGCGGGCCGGGCATTCTGACCTGGTAGCGTGAAAGACCAGCCACGTGACGCGACATGCCAACCTGCTTGCTGGGCCACACATAAAAGGAGCATCACTTGCAGCCCGCGTGAGGAATTTTGTTGCAAGGCTCCAGCATCTGTGCTCCGTCCTCATTTCAAGGTAAGGAGTCAGCAGCAGAAAACTGCCCATGAGAACGGGCATGCGTCGAAATTACAGCTGATAGTTGGCAGCGTGTCATCTGAATCTCAAACTTTCTACTTCTGGGCCTTTCCAAGCAGACCCACCTACTCCGACAAGCTCTGTTTGGCTTTCTAACGGCATACACACACACACACAGACACACACACACACACACGCACGCCCCTGAACATACCAGTAGAGTGGGTGACAGAGCACTCGGAACAGCAGCACAGACTGTCGGATCGAGGGAGGAAGGATCTACCAGCTAACAATATAAAACAACTGTCAGGTCTTCTCCCTTCGGGAGCATGACCGCCAGGAGTCGTGTAATGTACAATGCAATATCACATGTCTCATCCGAGGCTCACAACAAAGCTTCAGTGCAAATAAGTTCTCAAAAGCACAGCGACAAGTGCGGCGCGCAACACGTGCGATGCAACTCGTAGACAGGATATGCTTGTAAGTTTTTAGCTCAGTCACTCATTCGTGCTGTAGAATTACGGGAGGGTGGCGAAGCCAAGTGCAAATTGCAGACATCCGGACGGCATCAGGAAGCTCGCAACTTTCCGGGCTCACTCTTCTCCCGCCGGAGGCTCGGCAAGCTGGGCAAACCAGGTCGATCCTCGGTGGCCGGTCTATACGAGAGTTTCCGAAACATATATGGGTTTTGCAAAAAAACGGCCCTTCATGTTCATGAGGCTTCCTAAACCTACTAGAGCTGCCCTTCTCCCTCAGCTTTGCTTTGGGGAGAGACGCATGAGAGCGCAACTTCTTCACAACGTTTGCGCCTCTGCATCTGTATACCAACCTACTCAACGCGAACATGTGCATCAGTGCACCTAGGACTCCGGGCGGGCGGGCGGGCACTTCAAGAGAAGACTGCTTTGGCAGCAGCAACACAGATCGATGCCCAACTAATGAAGCTGCTACTTGTAAGAGTGCGGTGCGCTGAATCAGCCGGAGGAGAACTGGTAGCCTCCGACCTGACCTGGCCTTCCCTCGCAGCTGAAACCCCCCAGCGGGTCGAATATGCCTACGCCACACAGAGCGGAATGGATTCTTGGCGACTCTGCTGCTCACAATTCCCCTCTTTCCTTGGGAGCTTGTTGCACGAGTCTTGCTCGTTCGGTGTGAGAACGCTGCTCCGCTACTGCTTCTGCCCTGCAAACCCACCCTAACCCTTAACCCCCCTGCAGCCTTGGTTTTTCAGGGCTGCGATGTCTGTGGTGTATGCATTTGTTCCCCCTCTCAGCCCCTGCTCATCCAACGCTTTTCATCAATCAGTCTCCGAGCGAAGGCAGGGCCTCTTTGGTTCCAAGGCCCTTTGGCCGCTTCAGCTTATCTACTGAGTCTGACGACGACAGATGCACACCTCCCCCGGCACAACTTCTGCAGTCCAGTGTTGGCGATCCGCTTCTGGAGATCCTACAAGCAAGCGTCCCACTGCCGTAGGGCCATCAAGAGACTTGGTGCCCTCTATCCCCGACAGGTCAACGTACTCCAAGGATTTCGGAGGTGGCACATCCAGCCCTCGCAGGCCCAACAGGTTCGCACTCAGGTTGGCGCGACGCAGCTTCGGTAGCACGAAGACCTCTGCTGCATCTCCCCGGATCTGGTTCTTGGACAGAGAGATGTCCTCCAGACTGATGAGTCCCAGGACGGCCCCAAACTCACGCAAATGGTTGTCATCCATATTCAGGACCCGGACGCCAAACGCGAAAGTGGCGATCGCTGGAGCCAGGTGGCGCATGGACAGGCTGCTCAAGTTCAAAGCGTTTTTGTAGGTCTCCGGGCAGGCGAGCCACGCCTGCATCGTCTGACGAGTACGGGCTGCAGCCCGGGCATCTGAGTAAAAGTTCTTCCGCAAGGGATCGAGCGTGCTTGCATGTGCCGCGCTCTCTGCAAGAGCGCTTTGAGTAGACTTCTGCTGCTCTGCATTGCAGCCGGATGCAAGCCGATCCTGCAGACGACTTTGTGCCAGCAGCGCCCACCTGCAGTCAGGCTCGATCTCCAGTAGCTCCTTTATCCTCTCGAGTTCCGTCTCAAAGACCTCTTTCCTCCGCTCCTCCAAGCTTTCTCCCAAAAAGGCATCCAAGACTGAGAGACTGGAGGCAGCCGCAGAAAGGTCTATCATCGGACCCTGGAATTCAACCTGCTGAGTCGACAGAGGGGATGCCTTGCCGTCTGGAAGGCTTCCGAAAACCTCGATGTCGACTGTGATTCGAACCTCCATTGGGCTGCAGCACGGCACGGTGCCACCTGTCGCTTGAAATTGCCAACCGAGCGCACAATTGCGCCGGCGTCTCGCAGATTCACGAGTCCGCTGCACAGCAGACTTGCGTGACGGGATAGTGGGCTCTAGATGCCCGTCCAGTTTCTGATCACCCTGCGACACTGAGACATTAGATGCACAAACAGGCTTCGAGAAGAACACAAAGACCTCACCATCCATGAGCACACAGTGTGTTATCCTGGGCATTTCTGTGCCACGTGCCAACGTGGTCAGCCAGTTGTGATAAAGCCACACGGATTGGTCGTTCGGCTCGGTGAAGATTCCCTCTTGGACCCACTCCAGCTCCTGATTGATGTCTATCTCCATTTGTGGCTCCTGACACTGGCGCAGAAAGCGTGAAACTGCAGCTATATAGACAGCGAAAAACAAAACACCATGCCGCTCCTCTGTTCCAGCACGCTGTTGCAGCAGGGTGCGCAAATGCCACGCTGAGTAATTGGAGAAGTTCCGATTGATAAGGTCCGTGCTGAGCTTGAGATCAATGGAGCCCAAGTCAATTGGCTGCAGTTGATCCTTTTGCCAGGAGCGCATCAGACCCATCACGTGCATGCGGTGGTTCCAGCAATGGAAATTTCGCTCGTCCACATCCAGGAGCCTCCCGCATAACTCCAGCTCAGTGTCGAGCAGAAGTTTGACGCTGTCCTTGGGCTCAACAGACATGTCGTCAAACATCACTGCGGCTTCACGCTCGCCTAAGGAAAGAGACTTCGCTGAACCTAGGTGCTGTTTTTTTTCTTCAGCCAAATCCCACCGACGTGAATGCATAAGAGTGTCAGGATCTGCTTTGAGCTCTTGGAACAAGTGTTCAATGACCCACTTGCGGTGAAACCAGATGGAGTAGACCTTCTGCGATTTCCGCAGCGCCTGCAGCGAAGCCCACAGCTGTGTCGGCTTAAGGCAGAGCCTTCTACTTGGCAAGCTCATGAACAGTGGATGGTCTCACTGGCAGCTTCTGCAAAAAATCTTGGTCCACCGTGCCTACAGCTCAGAACCTATCAGCCATGAACTTCATCCATCCGCCTTCTCTAAGAGCTTCATCTCCACTTCAAGAAGCTCCCGAAGAGGTTTGCTGATCTTGCCGCTGGTGAGTAGCTCGCGTCTGTATCCCCAAAGAGTTGGGAACTCCGGGTGGAACTGAAGGGCCTTGGACGTCATGTCCAAGGCTTCTTCGCTGCAAGCTTTGTTCTGCCTCATCTCCAAGAGATTTCCAAAGAGGCCCCGAGCCTTTCGCACTTGCTCGCGCTGCTTCTCCTTCTCCTCTGGGCTGGGCTCCACGACATCCTTCTTCACGCGGCCGTGCATCTGAGTGGCTACTGTGCGCCTCTTTGCCTCCGTGCTGTTGCACAGCTCACCTGAAAGGTCAATAAGCCAAGCTTTGCGCAAGGCTGCGCCTATTCTTTCTGCAATGTGCTTGTGTGTTGTTCTCTGCTGGTCTCTGCACCGCTTTTCTTATGTACCCATGCTCTGGAGCTTGGGAAATATCGGCTTCAGGAGACCAGATCCCGAAATCCACACTACTGTGGCAAGCAACGCATCTGCATGGATCCCGCGCACCTGACACGCTGCAGTCCGATGCGCGGCACAGACCGGAGTTTCAGAATCTCGGGACGCCCTAGGATCCATTTAATAAGGATCCCATTTGTCAGGGTCCTTGAATTTCAGGCTACCCCTGCGAGGCAAGGCTCGGGTAGTCTCCGCACTTCCGAGGCCACGCGGACAGGGACACCAGCGACCGAGCGTCCGACCTCTTCGGAAAGGCTGTGGAGAAATGTGGGGTTGCCTTACAGTACTGGGAGTGACCAAACAGATCCTGGCATTTCAGGGAATTAAGGGCTCTGTGTTTTTTCTTGATCTCTCAGTTGAAGATGGGTTGGGAACTGAGGGTCATCGTTGACAAGGTACGCTCCGCTTCGCGGGCTAGAAGGCTTTGGGTGCTCTTTGAATTTGTGTTTTGGAATCGTATTTGCATAAGTTAAGTGCCCTTTGAGGGAACTAACAAGAACCCTGACTTGGCGAGGTACCCACAAGCAAACTGCATGAGGGAAACTATTGGACATTGGAGGGCACTCCGACCTAGGCTCGAAGCTCCGTTAAGAGCTCGCTTCTTCATTCGCATGGACACATGCTGCAGACCCTCGCTGGCATCTTCTCACGCCCAGACTGACACTGTGCCGCCGGCCTGTTGATCACCTGGGCCAGCCAACGATCAAGGATGCAAAATGGACAGCACCGAAACTGCAGCCACGCCACGCATCAAAGGATGCGGCAGCAGCGAAGGCATGCGCTCAAAACACCACTTCGGCTGGGCGCCACTGGGCAGCCTCAGCCACAGCGGCCGAAATTCACCAGGTGAAACTGGCGGCTGGCGCCTCCTCCAAACCATGGCCGTCCAAAAGAACGTCTCCGGATCACTGACCCAAAATATCGACACTGTTGCAGGTCAGGCCACCCACGCGACGCAACATTGAAGAGGCGTGCCGAGGGTGGCTGCACCTGCCTGGCTCCATGCACAGGCGACACAGTACGAAGTTGGCAAGCCGTCGTTGTGCGAGCACTGGGCTCACTGTTCCAGGGAAAGCACAAGTCGCTGAGAATTCAAACTCGGGTCATCTATGGCAGTCTTGCAGAGGCGCATGTAGGCGGTGCAGCCATCGCCACTGCTGCCAGGGAAGCTTTCCTCCTCGAAACAGTAACGGTCATGCGACGAGAAGAGGGTGAAACACAAAGAGCTGCCAAGGACGCCACACCTTCCTACTGTAGGAGACCTGACCAACTGCTCAAAATGCTCAAATCAGTGTCCTGTCGTCGTCTCGGTACACCACGGCCCCCATAAACGAAGCTGTGGTGGACCTGTGCCCATCGAGATGCGGCAACCCAGTCAGCACGGGAGCCCGGTATCGGAGTTACTCGAAACAACGATGCAACGCAACAGTGCGCGACCTGCGGAGGAGAAGGTGCATTCCTCAGCTGCAAAAAGCAAAGTAGGTAAGTAGGCGTCAGGAAGAACATCACCGCCTGAGGAAAAATGCTTGCTCTTGGAGGCAGGGCCTAGTCCTTCCCTGACTCTGCAAACCAAGTTTCACCGGCTTGGGCGGCGCGGGCGCTGCTGGTTCGGGGCCGCGGACACTTTGGTTGACCCACCTTGCAAAGCGTCTCGCTGGTGATTTGCTTTTTGAGCTGACAAAAGATCTGTAGTGAAGTGCTTGCCCCTGCAGTCACTTCACTACCGATTTCTTGCTCAGCCAATCGCTTGCAAGATTGGCTTTCCATGCCTAGCTGTGAACCACTGAGGCATGCGCAACCAGCATTCTTACAGTTGGCATTCTCCACAGTTGTCGAACAAAACCTGTCAAACAAACCAGAGTTAGCTGCAGGCTGAGCAACGCAAGGTGGGCCGTTTGCCCATGGTGTCCTGAGTTACACACACGCACATACACAGACAGAGAGAAAGAGAGGGAGAGAGATAGCGAGAGAGAGAGAGAGAGAGAGAGAGAGAGAATTGGCACTTGCACCGACAAGCATTGCAGTATGCAGATGATCACCGGAAACCGGACGAGCTCCGGCTGTGCTTCATGGCTCAACTTGTCATCTGTAGCATGGCCCAAAAAATTACACGTGTGCCATGCACCAATCTGCTGGAACGGCATGCATCTTATCTCTCTTCCTGGCATAGGGACGCTGAGACGCGCGTGGTGTGCAAACTGTCTGCCAGTGCTATCCTCTGCTAGTGCTAGCCTCTGCTCAATTTCCCTTGGACCCTGACCTGTTAGCCCAATCTCCTTATGAGACCGGATGCATTTCACAATGAGAGATGCGGATCTCTGGCTCTCCCTCTCTGTTTCTCTCTCTTGCATGCAAGCAGCTGATGAAGTTCCGGACCTCGTTAGCGGAGAAACATGCAGGCTGATGACGAATGATGGGAACAACCGCTGATACCATCACAAAGTTAAGAGCTAGCTTTGCTGGCCGCCCCCAGCCGCAAATGGACTCAAGCTGCCACGACAACTCGTTCACCCAGCACGAACTTTTGTGTTGGCCGCTGAAGGACTACTGAGCGATCTAGCTTAGCGGCTAGCCTTTCTCCTGCTCCAACTTTGAGCATGGGGGCCTCTGCAGCATCGCTATGGATCTGCCGAAGTGACTCGCCCTTGGATGCGCGCGGCACACTTTTGCTGGCAGTGCTGACCCTAGCAACATACGTCAGGCTAGCCCGGCAGGCCCTCTTGGACTGTAGGGGAAAGACTCGAAAACAATTTGAAGCTTGAAGTGAATCTCATTTAGCAAAGTAACCTGATTCCAGGATCCAATCTCTGCATTTGTAGATGTCCATGCCATGGCATCACCAGGAGCTGCTACACAGACTCCCGAGGCATTATGAAGTGTTTCTAGAATTCTAGGATTTCCGCAGGCAGCCATCTCACCCACCAGAGCAATCCTTCTAGTGCCGTGCGTGCATGTCAATGCCCATGTGCGCTACGGTCCGATGTGCTTGACTTCTACTAACCGGGTCCGCCCTTCGTAGGTTCGAGGCGCCCTGTCAATCTGGCGCTCATGCATCTGCTGACAGCCAAGACTCTGGCAGCATGCGCACACGTGCATAAACCCCGGAGCATGTGTTGGACTGCACTGCGTAAGACCCGAGCAACGCAAAAACGTTTTGGCAGGAAAGAGGGCCGAGTTCGAGTCACTTTGTCAAAGTTCAGATTCAGATCAAGCTGACCCATTGTGGCGAAAACCGACAGTTGACAGTGAAGAAAAAAGCCGGATGCGAAATTGAAACCAACTGATCCAGCCTCACCTATGAGCCATAAAGTAAACAGGTGGTGTGGATGCGCAGAATCCTTTGATCCAAGCTCGAATCAGCACGACTGGCATGCCCGATCGCATTAAAATGTCAAACTATTCGTACACGACCTAGCGACGGGCAACCATTCTACAGGAACACTCGCAGCCAAGTCTGAGCTACCCACCGCATAGCCATCCGATTCATCCACAGTATGTTCGACGCTCGATCTGTTTACCAACTTTCTTGATTAATTTACTGCATCTACTGGCTACATGGCACTTGACCGCCCATCTCGCAGGCAAGCCGTAGTGCCGAAATGAAGAAGCAGCTCTGAGCCGAAAGGTGCGCAACGATGCGCGCATGAGTTTGGACTGTTGCAGCAGATGCATGCCTGCAAATACAACCGTGGTAAGAGCTTGTGCCCTCAAAGCTGTTGCAAGCCCGTCTTATGTTGCGGTTTGCGTGGCACCTGCCTGAGTTGATGCTCTGATCTATCTACTTGAATCTTCGACGATCAATGCGGCAAGCTGCTGGTTGGCCTTTTCGTCGCATCATCTGAAGTAGAACTCCCAGCTGCAATCGTTTGGCCTCGGAGACACGACCACACTGGGATCTTTTTGGGTCTGGCTTTGCGGGTCCTATTCATGTGTGTATGTATGCATGCGCATGTATGTAATGTGTATGTGTATGTGTGTGTATATATATATACACATACACACACACTACCTACCTACCTACCTACCTACCTACCTACCTACCTACCTACCTACCTACCTACCGACCTACCTACCTACATCCTTACATCCATAGATACATACATACATACATACATACATACATATACATACATACATACATACATACATACACGCATACATGCATACATGCATACATGCATACAAGCATACATGAAAGCATACCTGCATACATGCATACATGCATGCATACGTCCATACATCCATACATCCATACACCCATACATCCACACACCCATACATCAATACATCCATACATCCGTACATACATCCACACATCCATACATCCATACATACTTTCGCAAGCAAGAGCCCGTGCTTTCCCAGTGGCGGCTGCCCAGCTCCTTGCGGATCCATTGAGACAAGGTGGTTCCAGGTGGTAGTGGCTCGCTGCTGGTCGCCTCCTGCTATAGCTACGGAACGTGGGAGCATGCGACATAAATCCGGCTTCCGAAACCGAAATCACGTCCGGACGTTCTCTCTGCTGCACTGGGTGTCATGTATGGAGCCAACACTACCCCACCAGTCAACACTTATTTAATTTCAGCATGCGGCCTGCCACCATCAAGGCAACAGCGTTGCGCCAGTACAGTACACTGCTGGGATCGATCCTCACCGCCTTGCAGCAAAGGCATGGGAGTAACATGAAACTGTGGATTATAGTAAGTTTCCTGCTGCTTATGCGCCTGTATTGGAGTCCCAGTTTCCACGCATCTTTCGATTGTGAGTAAATTCCGAGTCCCACAATCAAAAGCGGAGGCGACAGATGCAACCTTGATGCCCCAGCCATGTTTCTGGTATGTGCAGGATTCGCAATTGGCAAGGTTCTTTGTAGAATCCGCCTTGGAAGTTTGAAAGAAAGACCCAGCAGCAACAGCAGTATCATGCAATATTAGTGCCCATGCCTGGTCCAACGCGTTGATGGCATGCTGGTAGTACTCCTTTGGCAGCACGCCCGTGATAGCACCGAGACCAGCAGCACAGGCCATGTTGTTCAATGCCTTCCACACTTTGATCTCGTGACACGAACTCATCAAACGGCAAACGCAGGACATCTGAGGCCTTGGTGAAGCCTGGGTTTATCGCCAGGGCTTTCTGAAAGTGGGCGATTGAGGCCTGCCTCAGCCGCGGTGGAACCACACTAGCTTTCCGCTTCGGCTCAAGATATTTGAAAGGTCAAGATAAGGTCTACTAACTGCTACGTGAATTTGTCGGCTTCGTTGCGGCTTTTGCACGAACCACAAGGAGAGCGCGTAGTCGTGCCAGATCTCTTCCTCCTCGCAAGGCTGTCGATTTAACATGTGTGTGCGTGCGCGCCTGACTGAGCAAGGGAGGCATGCTTAACAAAGAACACCTATAGTCTTTGCGAAGGGCAGGTATGTCTGATCCAATACCCTGTCCTTCCGGTATGTGCAGTTTCATGTTGGGCACAAGAAGCCCTGCATCAGTCCTGAATCGTCAACGGGCTGAAAAAGCCATTGACGGCCTGGCAGGGCACACTGACAGCACCAGAGAAGCAGAGGAATCACGATGCGTCAATGAAACCCCGTGCTATGACTGACATGAGTTCTGCTGCGCTGCTCCTTTACGGAAGCCCTTGCAATGTTGCATTGCTTTGGGAACAACCGGTACAAGTTTTTTTGCTCAAAGGGACCTGGGCCCTGACCGAGAAAGCGGTTCAGCAGCGTTGCGAGAACGACTGCTGAGAAAGACGTCAGACCAGCGATTCAAGAACGCTTCAACAATACAGAGCAGCCAGATACAATCGGGAATTGGCACATGAATGCTGGCCATGGTTGGCTGAGACTGTCAGTCCGGGCACTGCTGGGCCGGCATCGGTCAGACAACACCCACAGAACTGCCACTGGCGGCTCGGATTTATTCTGCTGTGAAATGCCGCCTTTGTTCACTCTACGTAACATCTCTGGCACCTTGTGCGAGTTTTTCCCACCCGCCCAGCTGACAAAGTGCGAGTTTTCGCTCGGGGGTTTGCCTCATGCCCACTGCAGCAGCCTCCCCTTCGACCTTCTGAAAGGAGATTTGACGCGGCATCGCTTGCCGATGTGACATGGTGCACAGGATGGCCTTCTCCAAATACCTGGCAGCTTCTTGATGCTGCCCCTTGAAGAAGAGGATCTGGCCAGCATGGTAAAGAGGCAAGGCATCATGATCCTCGGAACAACTTTGCGGATGTGTTTCAGCTGGCACTGGCACGCTCGAAACCGTCGCGATGAATTCAATCTAGAGATACAACAACATGCATCTCTCTCGGACACAGTTTGCAGAAGGCGCAAACGCACGCACGCGCACGCACCCACCCACACACACACACACCTGCACACACACACACCTGCACACACAAACCTGCACACACACACACCCACCTGCACACCTGCACACACACACACACAAGCAGTCCAACCTGGAACAGAACAAGCAGTACAGTAGGCAGGGTTGCAAGGTACCCGACAGACAACGCACGCACCAAAAGCACTACTGTAGGGTATCTCGTGCACAAAGAATACCATGCCAGATCACATGCCTTTGAGATGCATCAGCTTCCGAACACACGTCTTGCACTCCAAGCCCAAACGGCTGAAGGCCTGAATGCACAAGTGCAGCCCTTCAATCTTGCTGAGGCCTGTGTCATTCAGTGCCCAGAACACCATCCCGCAGCAACGCCCGTAGCTGTGTTTACCAATCAATCAGAACTGCCACCTAGGCTCTGTGGGATCAATCGTGATGGAACGCTGGTATGTAGCCAGCGCATCATCATATTTCTTAGCCTGTGCCACATCTGCCAGTCACGATGCAGACACGCTACAGAATTTCATTGAACCAGAGAACATGTACCGGGTACCGACTCATCCTGCGAGCTCAGTGCGCCTTCAAATACACGTTGGCGAGGTTGAACTGCACCCTCGCCTGGCTTTGCAGGACCAACCCCAGGCCTAAGCGAATGCAAAAGGCTCCTGGAACCATTCCAGAAAACTGCGGGCGTGACTTGCCGAAGTGAGGATGCTTCAAACATGCTAGCTGCAGGCTGCCTTAAGTCTCTTCACAGCTAGGTCTGAGCGACATCACATCTAGCCGTCATGCTTGTAAGCACAGAAGCTATGCCGAAATTTCAGCCGAGAGGGCTGAGTGCAGCTGGGTCAACCCATCAGCAGTGGTGATAGTGTCAGAATCCTTCCATTCCTCGACAGAGCACGCCCGAATTACTCCAGATCTTGGGCAAAAACAGTAATTACTCGTGTACTTAACTGGAGTTCAATGCAAGAGCAGCCACCAGCCACCACTGCACTTAGTCCTTTTAGCTTTATCGAGTGGACCTGTCGAGGAGGATGCATAGCAAGCCGCTGGGACGCGCAGGGCGCAGCGCCAAACGGCCAGACCTCCAGCTAAAAGCCTGATGGCACCAGTATGTTCAAGCGGTTGCATGCTCTCCGAGTCTCGGAAATCACATGACACCCCAGAAACGGATAAACAATGCAAGGCTAGCACCTAGTCGATTGCAGCGAGCAGAACCTCTACCTAACACAGCACAGGCACAGCAGAGATGCGAAGAGCCGCGGGGAGCTTGACCGATGGGCCAGGCAAACGAGGGTTGTAAGCAGGCCTTCAGGGGAAAAAGATGGAAAAAGTCTTGGGCAAAGCTCCAAGGGGCATCTGATTCATCCCTACGATTGCTGAAGCTACGTACATGTCATGTACTACATGCACGTGCGTACGTGAAGGCAGACCAGGTGTTCTCAGCAACTAGATTCCCTTAGAACTACGTACACTTTGGTTTGGTTATCTCTTGGATAGCCCGCTGATGTGAGAAAGCTTCGTCTCCAATGTCTCTCCTGCCGAAGGGATGTAGAGCAGCCGTTCACCGATCATCGTGCCAACTGGAAAGAGCACATTCGACCTGGATAGTTCCACATTGGCATGCAGATGTGCTAGCTACCTGCTACTTGCACACGCTTCCCGTCACAAACCCTCACCAGGAGATGCCCAACAAGAGACAGACATGGCTCGAGCTGCCTGCAGCAGATCCCTGTCAGCTCAGTATCTCGCATTCAGATCGAGGGCCCAGTTTGCAGGACAAGAGTCATGGGAACGAAGCTCAGCACGAGAATGGCGAGCCCGATAATAGGACCTTCTGCTGGAGGGCGACCACCCTTTGGCCGCAGCACCTTGCATGATGCAGCTCAGGAGAGAAATCACAAAGGTCTGAGAACATTCGGCTGCTCAACAGGTGCAACTGACTCTGGGTGCAGTGGAGCTGCTCCAAGTGACAGGACCAATAGGATGGCAAATCCGAGGTAAGCTGTGACCGGCAACATCAATCGCAGGTCTGCGGAATCAATAACGAGAGGAATGGCATCAAAGGAGTAGTCGTAGCCTGCCCCAATTCAAGCCGCTGATCGCTTCAGTCCAAGGTTGAGCATGACTGCAGGGTGGTGACTGCAGGGGTGGTGGGATTTCGGTCAGATATCACTGCAAAGGCAAGGCACAACAAAACCAGACAATGCTTTCCAAGGGACTCAGGAAGGTAGGACATACCAAAAGCTTGGCGTAAATGCCATGCAGCAAGGCATAGGTTCGCACGCGAACCCATCGATCACTGTGGACAGCCTAAGAAGATATCCGATGGGAAGATGGGGAGAAATTAACGGCTTTGAGGGGCATCAGCCTTGCAAGAACAACAACACCCACAGAGCAGATACAAAATCGAAATAGCCCTGATAGCACCGAAAGGGCCGAGCGGAGAATTGCAAAAAACACAAGCTTTTGTTATGCGGCACCCAGGTCCAAACGGTTTCATTTCACTTCCTGCGATGAAGAGACGACAGGGTTGCTGTGCGGATCCATGTTGTCGATTGCAGTCCCACCTGTGTACCTGGGATCTGCCACCTAGACTCACCAACAAACGCAAAGGCACGACCCCGATTTCTGAAAGCTGGACCAAAAATCGGAAAAGATGACAAGCACCCTTTGGGGTCTGCTGGATGCCACCAGCATGCCAAACTCTCACGCCACAGGAAATGGTTCCCATAGCCAAGATGGCCAGCAAGCGGAGTGCCCGGAAGACTTGCGATTGGCTGGTGCTCGTCAGACCTCCCGACGCAATCCAGCAACACGCTGTCCCAACCCTCAGAACAACCGGCAATACCTGAAAACTGGCAGCCTCTTCAGTGCACCGCTTCTGAGCGACTCTCGCCTCGGAGAATCTCCCAACCGGCCAGCAGCCCAAAGAAGCAGAAGCCTCAAGCTGAGACAGCATGCATTTCATCCAAAGCCACCCCCGCAAGCGTCTGAAAGACAAACCCTAATCACACATCAGTCTACACTGCCAGTGGCTATTGATGGCGCACGCACATGCTGGATTATGGGCAACTGTGTGTTTGCAGAAACATCCAATCCCAAACCTTGTCTTCCCTTCCCAGCCTGTCTCTTTGCAGAGCCCGGCTGCCACCAACAGCACAGCAGCCGAAATTGAGAGTGCTGGTGCCAGGATACCGAAGCCGGCTTTTTCCTGCAACTCAACCCTCGAACGTCCAACTCGCTACTTGCAGTTCTCCCGGAAGTGTATACTGTTCCTTTTGGCACCACGAAGTGACAGCACCAAAGCTACTAGCAGCAATGAACTGATGCTGCTGTTCTGCAACTGTCAATCAATGCCCTGGTACACCAAAAACCAAGGTACAACCACAAACCAATCCTTGCAAAACCCCAACTCAGAAGTTGTTGCGCCGACTGGCGATCCCAAGACTTCGGCCCTAAATGCGAAATTCTGTGCAGAACACTCTGGCGATCTTGTCTGCTGCGGGTTGGAGATGTCCATTGCACTCACTTCCGACTGCAGTGAGAAGCAGCTGTTTATGCTTTCCTGACTGCGGCTCTTACGGCTGGAGCTTCAGCATCATGATGCTGTCATCCACCACTACACGCTGTCGGCCGAGCGGCTTTGATGCAGGGTGCATAGATCAGGGCTGCCAGCAGCACCAGCAAGAGGCAAAGGAGGTCGGCCCTGCCCACGATGTAGAGCACCTCGGATTGACAGGCGCCCTGACTCCCGGGTTGACAACTGTTACTACGACGTTACTACGACATCCACTGTTGAGGCCCTGCTTTCCGAGCGGCGCTCTCTGTGTGCACCGGGTGCGCTAGGAAGAGCGCTCCCAGCAGCGCAGCCCAGTCCAGGCTGACACCAATGCACTGCCCGAATACGGCAAGGAGCTCCGCGCAAGCCTCAAGAGAGTCGAGTTCAATGCTTGTTGCGGGCTGGACTCCGAGAAGTGCCCCATATTTCCCTGAACCGAAGGGCCTTCTTGGGAAAACGTCATGAAACATGGAGCCCAAGGAATATGCTACCCTAAGTCCAGGGCCGTTCGAGAATCTCCCGAGTCCCCCGCGAATTTTCCCGAAGGACTTTCTTAGAGACCCATCTCTGTCAGCCATGGATTGGAAACTGTTCGGGGTACGCAGCAATATCTATGCCCTCCTTCGCTTCAACAAGGGACAGCGTTCAGCAGAACATTGACGATGTGGAAGCCCGAACCTGAGTCTCTAAACAAGCCGTTATCCGCAGGTTTGGGCATGCATGCGGCGCAGCTCAAGACCAAAAAAACAGAGGACCAATTCTGCATGCTGCAAAGCAGCCACCAAACTCGTGAACCGCATGATTCCAGCGGAAGGAGAGCACGGTCAAAGGTCGGAAAGATTTATGGGTCCAAGGACCCTGCCCAGGTGACGGAATCCATAGTCTTCTACCACGGGTTTGGATGAGGGCACGTGAACTATACCACAGACGAAGACCTGCTGAACAGCTGCAAATTCGCACAACAAGACATTCCGTGCAACACCGCCCGTGCAACACCGCACGACAAACCAGCCTCGAACATGTCAAGGCCCCAGTAGTCCGTCCGGAATAGGCGACGCCAGTTCAGCGCTTCATAGACGTTGGGATTTTTCCTCGGCAGCTGGAGGGAGCAAGAGTTAGCTACAAGCTCTGCGCTAACGACGGTTAGCCAAAACAGCTAGGCAAAAAGTGCAGGGGCGCCCTTTTTGGTCGAAGCGCAATCNNCGGGGCCGGGGTGCGCACTTCTGCGCCCCCCCTGACGGAGCCCCGCCCGAGTGGGCGGGCGCCGGCCGGTTGACGGAAGTCGATCAAACTTAAACACCTCAAGGGAGAGGCGGGTGGGAAGACGAAAAGCGGTCGAGCCGGCGAATGCTGCGCCGGTCGCCCGCTAGAGCTTGTACCTACGCACGCGCCGGGGTAGTCACCTCGGGCTCGCCCCCTGTCAGGGCCGGCCGACGCTGAACGGCCGGCGTGGTGGTGACCTCCGGCGCCGCCTGCGATCCAGCCGCCAGGCCGCCGAAAGGTGGCCTGGTCTCGGTGCCCACCGAGGTGGGCAGGCGGCCCCTTGACCTTTGCGGAAGCCAAGGCCGCCGCGTCATCGGCGCGGCGCTGCTCCTCCATCTCCCTCTCAATCCGGCTCTGGAGGGCCTGGGCGTAGGTGGCACCATCGTGAAGCAGCCGCATCCCCGCCAGGCTGCGGGCCATCTGCTCCTGGCGAATAAACGCCTGGCGGCGCAAGTGCTCATAGTAGGGCCCCTGGCCGTCGTCCGAGCCGGGCGCCGGCACAGGTGCCGCTTCTTCCGGCGTCGATGTCGAAGAGGGCTCAGCCGCGCCCTTGGCGACCACTGGTCCAGACGACGACGACGCAGCCGAGGAAGGTGCTGGAGCCGCCGCGGGAGCCGCATCGGCGGTCGGTGGCGACTGCTTGGGCTGCACCGGCGCCCGCTTGACCGGCGGTTTCTTCGGCGGCTCGGCAAGGAATGCGATAGGCCGGTCGGGGTAAGGCAACGGCGGTGCCTTGCCCCCTTTCCCCTCCGGCGTCTCCAAAACCAAGGCCGGGGGCGGCGCCTTCCTGAAGGGGGTCTTCCGCCCAGGCGACTTGGAAGACGACGGCTGGTGCTGCAAAGGCGACGGCGCACTCGTCGTCCGGGCGGCGTCGTCCTGGTCCTGGAGGTAGGCCTCGAGCGCCGTAGCCGGCGGGTCGAAGTCGTCATCGGGCAACGGCCGAACCGCTGCCTGCTCGGCCACCGCCGTGGCGTTCTGCTCCTCCCAGAAAATCCTGGCGGACGCCGGCCCAGGGCCCGGGTCGACGACGCCCGAGGACGAGGAGGGCGGTTCCACCGGCGTGTCGTCGAGGAGGTTGATCTCCGGCGGGACGGGCGCCTGAGCACCGCCACCTAAGGCCGGCGCCACATCCACCAGCGGCTGAGCGTGCGCCTGGCGCAGCGCCCCATCCAAGCGAAAGAGGCTCCCCGGCGACAAGGCCCGGATGGCCGCAGTCAACGCCGCCTGGGGGGTGTCGCCCACGAAGGACGAAAAGGCAATCTCACCATCCGTCTGGGACGCGACGTCGATCATGTCGAAGGCGGGCAGCAGGCCGTTGTGCACCGTCTGCACCCCGACGTTGGCGACGTCCACCACCACCGGAGGCGCGCCCACCAAGGGCGCCCCGGCGGGATCGGCGAGGAGCTCCTCCTCATCCTCGCTGGAGGAGGGCACGCCCATGAAAGGCGGCGCGATGTCCTCCTCACCTGTCGTCGGCTCGACCAAAGCCGGCTCGCCCGATGTGGGCGGCGCGGCGATCTCCAACTCCTCTGCTGGAAGGCCCGACGTGGGCTGCCCAGCCACCTCGGCCTCCACACCAGGCGCAGTGGTAGTCGGCGACGTCGGCGATGTAGTGGGCGCCACCACATCCAGGCCAGCCGCGGCGGCAAAGTCCGCCCAGGCGGCGGCGTCAGCCGACGAAGCACCGAAAGAGGCCATGATCAGGCGAGAGGCGAGAGGGAATTGAAGACGAAAAGCGGTCGAGCCGGCGAATGCTGCGCCGGTCGCCCGCTAGAGCTTGTACCTACGCACACACGTGTGCTACACCACAAGATTGGTCTACCGGCCATTGGCTGCAGAATGAGTCTCTTGATCATCGCATCATCCATGAAGAAGCCTTTCGTAAGGTCTACGGCCCCAGAGACCCAAGTGCTTGCAGGCTCTGCAGATACCGGGTTATGTTGGATCGTAACGTAAGTACCGGTTTTTAGCAATGCAAAATACCGCCGCCGTTGGTTCTACCACATCCATGAACTGAGCGTCTGAATTTCGGAAGGCGCCATGCCGTCTAGTGCTCGTGTCCCATGCGCCTCCCTCGAAGTCGTAGCTCAGCGCAGGAACCCAGGCCAAGGCTGCGATGAAGGCCAAGCAGCTGGCAGCAAGCAGCAGTGGCACTGAGGGCCTGGCCTGTGACGGATAGGATCGAAGGGGTTCGAACGGGGTCTCCGAGTGCCTCGGCGCTCTCGGCACGACGGCCCAGCTTGGCCAGTTCCCCCGCGCGCCGGCGAAGGCCTCATGCGTTTGAAACCAGGGGCTGAAGACTGGAACGCGACGAGTTGGCCGATGCCTCTGCACAGAGGCCTATCACTTCACTTCGTGGCGAGCAAAAAATCGCCACTGCATGTTTTGCTTCTGGTTCGCACGGGCTTTGCACATGTGTGTCGCCTTGCTACGTAAGCTTAGCAACTTCTGGGCATGGCCAAAAATTGGCCACGATGGTCGGACGAGCAAAAGGGTTCATGCAGCAGCTCATCGTCATGCAAACCCGCCACGGCCTTCTACATCAACTGTGCCTGCCGCTTCGCGCCAGAGCTCTGGGGAGGCCTGGCTACCAGAGAAATCCCTCATCCTTAGTCTAAGACCACCTTGGTGGTTCGGTACTTCTTCTGGTGCTGCTGTTCACTCCTTACCGCAGCAGTGCGTTCTATGAGCCTGTGCAGGCAAACAGTCTTGTCCCTTTCAGCCTGGTTCAGCCCGGCGATGAGCTCACCTTATCACACCAGACGTTTCTGCGCATGTCCACATGAGTCGCGCTGGATGTGCCAGCACCGTCTGCGACAACCAAGCTCCTGGCACAGCTCATCCAAGGTCTTGACGACAGGCTTTCTGTTCGCAGGCATCCCAACGCCAACGAAGAGAAGCAGTGCAAATTCCCCAACAGTGCTGCTACAGCCTAACCTAAACTCCTAAACCCTAAACGGACCAGTACGCGATAACAATTCTGGAGCCTCGACCTGTCTTTGCCTGCTGGCTGGGATATCCGGCTGTTGAGCAACAGTTAAACGGCGACGGGAAGTGCTCCAGGATCTGTGCCCAAGAGCCTGCCAGAAAATCGACCGCACAAGTGGCAGGCAACAGCTGCCTCTGTCTTTTTTTCCCTCATCGTGCTCTGTGACTGGGCCTGCTCCTTCTTCTATTCAGTCTTTCAACCGGGCAATTCCAGTTCGGAGGCGGCTCGTTCGGATCAGTGTGAAAAGTCGGTGGCAAGTCTGTAAAGATCCGAACAGGACGGGTCGTGCTGCTGGTAGCTGGGGCAGCTGGCCTTTCAGACGCCGTCGTAAACCCGTCCCAGGTAGGCGTCATCATTGGTTTGGCACGGCCCTTGCGGCTGGCACGGCCTCAGCACAGTAACCCTCAAAGGGCACCCTATTATAGAGCCCAGAAATGGTATGGGCCTCGCATTAATTGCTCACATGTCACGGCGGAGTGCAAGTTCGGAGAGGTGGTGCTCTTTTCTCCTGGCCGGCCATCTCACCAGTTCGTCTTGTTCGCCGGAGGCCAGACGACAAACGTCTCACCTCCCAAGAATCGTGCATTTGTCTGGTGATGCGGGCCAACTTCCAGGCCAACACCACCAGCAATCACCATCTTGACTTTTGCCCACGGGGTGTACTCCAGCTTGTGGGAGTTGTCTTCTTGGCTTTTCTCGCCATATATAATGGGCCAATTGTTCTTCACACACTGGCTTAGAGGTGAAAGATCTCTGGCTCGGTTCCAAAGCTGCTTGCTCAGGGCCGCATGGCCACCGTTTTTGGCGGCAACAGCAGCTTCACCTTCATGGGCTGTGCTTCAGTCTTGCCTAACTCACCACAATATCCATGTCATTTCGCAAGATTTCTCTTGAGGCGAGTGGCACATCAAGACACCGGCCCCGGGGCCAGCGAGATTCAGCAGCGGTGCTTCACCAGCTTTGCCTAGCAAGCACAAGCCAAAACCGCACGAAAGTTGGGTTTCGGCGCACGATTCAGGCGAGGCCTATGGGTTCCCCACCTCTAGGGTTGAGAGTTAAGGAGATGAAACGAATGGGAACCCTCCCCTGATCGCTGCACTAAAGTCTGCCTGGTCTTGACCTGCGCTCGACGAATGACGCCGAGAACTTGGAATCCTGGAGCGCCAGGTCGTAAAACAGAATGACTTCTGTCAGCACCTTCACCTGAGGCAATGCCATGCATGCCAGCTTGTGCATAAACCGGGTAAGGGTTTCGGGTCGGAATACGGCCCCTGCGTTTTGCCAGTGTCTCTAAGACTAGCAAAACGCAGGGGCCGTATTCCAACCTCTAACCCCGAGTAAGCTAGTGGCGGCATTATCCTCCATCAAGCTTGCTCAGGAATCGTCTGCATGTCCGAGAAGCATTGTTCGGCAGTAGGCCGAGGGCTTTGTCGTAGAACGGCTTGGCCTCTTGTGGCCTGTTGGCATCCACATCCAGAAACCGTGCCTGGTAGAAGTTCACATAGCCTCGATTTTCAGTCACATGGCTTCTTTGATTTCATGCCCAGCAAGCCCTCGGCTTCTGCACACTGCGACATGGAACTTAGCGTGACCTACTGCCAAATTCAGGTATGCACGCACGGGCGGCTGAAGGCTGCGGGATGCTCTTCTAAGCTGATCTTGGGGACTCTACCAGGCCACATGGCTTCGCCGGGGAGCCATTTTCCGGGAAGGTCTTGAGGGCCCACTTTCGCAGCTCGGCCGCCACCTTGTCGGTGTGAGAGACACAGCAGAACAAGTCTAGTCAAAGCATGTGAAACCTGTCCTGAGTCAAGCCCGCTTGAAAATTGCTCGTCTACGAGTCTACCCGACAAGTATTTGCCAGTCCAGTGGCCAAGAATCAAACGAATCTTAGTTTTGTTCGTGTCGCATCGTTTCGTTTCGTTGGCCGTAGTGTTCAGTGCACACGTTGTTTGCAGGCATTGCTTCTTAAAAACGTCTTGAACAACCACTCATGTCTGACTGGTTCGCTCTCTGTCTCTCTCTCTCTCTCTCTCTTTTTTCTTTCGGCAGGGTTAGGGGCATGGAGGTTTCCCCCCATGCTCTCTCTCTTCTTCCTTCCTTCGGGTTAGAGGAGCTTGTCNNCCCCCAACGTTCTGGGGCTTTCGGGGAGAGTTACACGTACCACAGCTCGTACCAAGAGGGGGAGAAAACTGTACTCTCTCTCTCTCTCTCTCTGACTACCAGGCCTTTACTTAGTGGCTTGTGCACGACTACTGCTTCGTCATCATTGTCTACGTGGATCACCGCTGCAAGCCTTGGGCTTCTTCATGCCGTGATGGAAGTGAGCAGCAGCTTCCATCAGCCGAGGCCCACAATGTTGGCCTGACATATGGTCTTGGCGGACGACTTCGAGACTGCCGTGTCTGCGGTCTTCGGAGGCGGCAGCAGCAGCCGACAGAGCATTGACGGGCGCAGACTGGTAGTAGGATCAATGATCAGTAGCTAGCAGTAGTAGTAGTAGTAGTAGTAGTAGTAGTCGCAGCAGCAGCAGGAGTAGTAGTAGTAGTAGTAGTAGTAGTAGTAGCAGTAGTAGTAGTAGTAGTAGTAGCAGCTGCAGCAGCAGCAGGAGTAGTAGTAGTAGTAGTAGTAGTAATAATAGTAGTAGTAGTAGTAGCAGCAGCAGGAGGAGGAGTACTAGTAGTAGTAGTCGTAGTAGTAGTAGTAGTAGTAGTAGCAGCAGCAGC
>CAJNJA010014450.1:0-12194 GCA_905231915.1 Symbiodinium necroappetens | reverse complement strand
AACCTCGTTGCATTCCCCCCCCCCCCCATTCGCGTGGAAGCCGCTGCACTCTCCCTCCAGTGTTCACTTCCTAAGCAAAAGGCTGCCTTTCGGAATGGGTGGTGCTGCGAAAGCCGAGCTCTCGGAGAGGCACAGCGCCTGGCCGGATCACTGCATCACAGGCCCAAGGCTCAGAAGAGATGTTTGCTTGGAAAGAGCGCCGGGGCCACCCCAATGGCCGTGGCCGCGACGGCCGCTGCACCTCTCGGCAGTCTTGTGCAACGAAAGACGTGGCCCAAGCGCACAGCAGGACATCTCGAAAGACTATATCATCCGTGTCCAAGTGGCTCTCCATGGAAGGCAGCTTCGATGCCATCGCGCTATGAATTGCAATGTGCTGGTGCCAAAAGTGCAGTGTGAACAACTTGTCCTTGTGAAAACAAAATTTGGACTGAGAAGTTGTTCTATGTTTAAGCACCGTTCTTGGGGCTTCAAGTACGCATCTGAAGCAACCTGATTACGCCGCGCTAACAATCTGCACCCGTGTCAAATAAATTCTTGGGCCCGTCCAGTCGCGGCGGCGAGCAGTCCAGCTCAGCATCTCCACTTGTTTCGGCCTCGGAAGCAACACAGTCCAGACAACTAAACTGGAATGAGAACATGTCTACAAGCTCCATGCCGACACGAACAGACTCCTCCATAGCCTCCTCCAGCTGGGAGATCTCTCCACTCACCTAGGCCGACGAGGAGACGCTGTCAAGGTGCGTCATAGGGGAGAATGCTTGGAAAATGATGCTGTTTCACATTCCTCTCGAAGCAGCGCACACTCTCCAGTCTTCCGTGGGCCCCCGACATCGGAGAAGCCAATGCGGGCCTTGGCCCGCCTGAAGAGCGCCTGTGAGCGGCAGTGCACAAGGCAAAGGCACCAGTTGTTAGGCCTTACCTCATGAATCAAGCTTGGGCTTCGCTTTGCAATCACTAAGCTGTAAAACAAGAAGCACGCATACGAGAGTTGTCGCTCCGTATTGACTGGCCACCCTCCTCTTTGGTTCCGCTGATGTGGCCCACCGTCTATCACTATTGTCAATGCCTTTTGCGGTTCACGGGTGGCCCAGTCCCTTCAGTTCTCCGTCTCAAAAATTCAGCACAACAGATGCTGCCACAAAAAGTTCAAAGCCAAGGGCTCAACTCTCTGGCCTTCACGACGAGAGGGTCGCTGGGTAGAGCACCCAGGCCCTGTGGCAACGGTGCTCACCCCAGAGCTTCAACACGGGTCTGGAAGCAGATGGGCAACATGGGTAAATGCACAGGAGCATGACGAAGAAGCGAAAGCGAAAACAGCACGCCGCAGTTCTTGCTTCGCACATCTGCCCATGCACCACTGCGGAAGATTCGGCTTCACGAAGTCATGCGAAGGACGGCCTTTTGAGAATGCTTGCCGACAAGGCCGAGGAAGACCTCATCCTTGGAAAGCAATTGGGTTTGTAGTTCAAAAGCAGCACGTCCTGAGGGCCCAGATCTTGTGAATCCCATCTGCGAGACCGCATCGTAGTGTCGTAGCCCATCTTCTCTTCCATTCCCATTCCAATTCTACACAAAACATCTCCGTTAGAGTTTCTGACCAAGACAATGAGTGCAGATGAAGGACGGCGACGGCAATTGCACCCTGCCATTCGCCCATGGCCTCGGCATCAAGCCGCAGCAGGTTCTTTTCATCGGAAGCTGAACAGCTGCTCACAGAAAGATTTCAGACATGCTTTCCACCCGCGAGCCTATTTGGAAGCCTGGGGCGGATCCAGTGCCACACCCGCACCTGAGGCTCCGGGCGAGCAGAACCTGGCAAACCTTGGCAGGTAAGACCAGTGCTTACTTCGGCCTCTTGCATGAGAATTTCCTCGCAAGAACATCTCAAAAGACTCTCGAATGGGTTGATTGCAAGGGCTGCTCGGAAGTCTTGGGTTCAAGGTTCCATGGTGGGCTTGGGGTTGCCTCCGAGTCTTCCTGCTTCTGACAGAGTCTTGGAACCGAGACTCCAAGGCGTCCAAACGGCACCAACTGAAAGACTGAGCAAGCACTGTGTGAGACTGAGATGTGCACGTTCAGTTTCAGTGCCGCCTCAGCCTGAATCATCAATGAGCATTGAGCATTCGCCAATGTGCGTGGAATGTGGTGATTAGCTTGGGCCAAGAAATGCAACAGTTTCATCCAAGATCGAGCAGATTTGAAGGCAGGAGGAGCCTTGACAGGTTCCGTGCGATCCTTCGGGCGAACGCCACCAGCCCTCAGATCAGAGGTGAGCGTCAGGCTTGGAAAGAGTAGCAGAATGCAATGGACCATGCTGCTCCCCAGCCACCATGAGAAAAAGACAACTTGCTAAAAGCTTCCAGTAAGGCAGTCACAGCATAGTAGAGGCTTCTTGATCGGCGAACTCCTCCAATCAAGCTCAAGCATCGCCATCCTTTCACAGCCTGTGTGTACCTGCATCCTCGCAGCAGCTTGCCCAAGCCCGACAAAGCTCGCCTTCAGGTTCTGCTTCTTCAGCAGCGGCTCCAGATATGCCAGTGCCTGCAAGAACATGTGAGGCTTCAGTGAGTTTCTTCTTCCAGCGACATCATGAGGAATGGACGCGTTTGCTTCGTGGCACGCAGAACCGGAGTTACGGTTGATAGGGGAAATCTTGTACGACCCAGAGGCTGACTCATGACATCGACCAGAAACCCACACGCCCTTCTTCATATTGACAGCATTGGACTGGTGCAATATTTCGCCAGTGGAACCCAACAGGTGTGGGGTTCTTTCTCTCTTTCACTGACTACTTAAACTGCTGCAAGATTTCCTCCATAAGCAGCAGCAGTGGCATGGACGGCAAGAACGTGGACAATGCATGCAAGTACAACTATGGCAACTATGGACCAGGCCTTGTTGTACTTCTCCAGGGCCTGCTTGTACTGGTTGTTCCTGGGATACAGCAGCCGATAACGAGGACAAAGGAGCCAAAGCTAAAACTTGAAAGAAGTCCGCACACGTAGGAATTGTTCATGGCCTCACTTGGCGGCACGCGTCGGATCATTGCACACATGCCAATCGCCGAGTATGTGCATGACATACGACATTCCTCCGGTAACCTTCAGAATACTGAGGACTCGAGACTCTGACAAGACTTAAGCACTTAAGCCGTCACGTTGCCCTGCCACATGCATCCCAAGCTCCGGAAGTATTCGTTGCCGATCTCACGGATGCGCTCCTTCTGTTCAGCTCTCCCATGACCATGAAAGCCCGCTTGCATTTGATGTTTCGCTGAAGCACAGCAGCTTCCAAAGCTTGTACTACCAGCCATAATGGAAGCTTGACAAGATGCCGTCTGCTGCTACGTTGAAGATCTCTGTCGCTCAAGATGCAGCATTAACCCGTCCTGTGCGAACATCAGCTCGGAGGGCTCGCTCTTCACAGAGAAGTCCAATGGATGTGCCGGGAAGGCATCGCCTCGGAGAAGCGCTGGCAAGACCCCGTCAGTCCCAGTGAGCTCGCATCCAGGACGCAGACCATCTGCCGGCTTGGGCACGGCAATCTGCTCCTCCGTGATCTCACCTCAAAAGGACCGGAAACAAAAAAGTGGTGTATGAAATGTAGACGGCTTTCGCGTTTCCAGGGGTCCCGGGCCGCAGCTCTCGATGATCACATCAACCATGGGTCGGCCTCCCCAGTGCGTCTTGACCTGAAAACTTGTAACCCAAGCTCTCAAGGCGTGCCCTACACCAAGGTCGCAGCGTTTCGTTCTGCATAGGACGAGGTCTTGCGGTCCTTAATTGTTGGCGAGTGTGAGGCCCAGCTGACAAAAAGCATTGGTGGGAGGTTCTGTTCCGGCAGCCTGAGGGACAAGCTGTGGGAAGGCCCTCGATGAGGCGCAGCACCTGAGCCCGTGCTCCAGGTTTTTGCTGGCGGGATGCCAGTTTCCATGATGGCTTTCACACTGAGGCCGTGGTGCCATGTGGTTAGCAATATCGCTCAGAACTCATCGGTCGCACTCCACACGATCAAACTTCAACAGCTAGGCGTGCATCAGATGAGTGAATTTCTTGGCGTTAAGTTCAAAGCCGCAATGCCTGTCGTCAAGCCGAAACCCCGGCCTCCATTCCACGAACTACTCGTCCAATGATCTGGTTGAAGCCTTTGGACTCAAGGTGCTCAGAAGCCCCTGGGCTGTCGGGCTCCGCAGTGCAGATAAGCCGGGAGCCATCCAAGTGGTCGGCTTCGTTTAACGTGATCATGAAAGTGCAACCTGAGACGGCGGCATCCCACTGAACCTGTGTTCTCGAACCTGCGCTGTGTAACATGGATGTAAGAGAAGCGCTGTTCGTGTTCGCGCCGTGGTTGCCTACCTCAGCAAGGCATAACAGCATAATGTCAGCTAGTCAATCAATCTGTGCAGACCAGACCAGGCAGGAATTGATATCCAGATTACATCATGCAAGAAGAGTCGACAGCGAGCATCGGCATGCTTTGTTTGACTGCGTGCTTGACGCACGCCGATGCCCATCTCCACAAGTAAGAGAAGCTTTACTTAACTTGTTCCCTTGTTCCCCAACGTTAACCCTGCGGCTTGGACACTCAGTCCCACGCCGGGCTGGCGTAGGTATAAGGCCCGAGCCCACAAGGACTGAATCACTGAAGCGCTAGCAAAACCCGACTGCACAGGGTGCACCTCTCACTTCGAAGTGTCCGCAGGGCAGCACTCGAACCGAGGCTGTGGCTGCAAGGAGGCCTGGCCTGCAGCTTCTGACGTCGCTTCACGTAGCATGTTTTCGTTGAAGCCTGCACTAACCAAAGACCTGGAAGCTAATTCTGGATTCTGGGCTTCGCCGTTTCACCAGGCTGGAGTCTAGACATGCCCGAGGAGGACAAGGCTCAAAGGCAGCGAGCCTGTCAAACGAGGTGTTTGGCAGCACGAGCCTGGAAAAGCAGCTGTGTGCAAGACCAACTGGAGGTCGGGAGCATGCAGCCCCCCGCATGTGCTCATGCATTGGCAAACTGCCGTGATCTTAGCCGTTGAACAAGACACTGAATCGTCTGGGTAGGCCTCTCGTCGGGCAGGTATGATCCCCAACACGAATACTCGTTGGGTATGGAAGCCTGCCGAACAGGCATTCGCACAATACTCGGACTTCATGTTGTCTCCAAGAAGCACAAGCCTGCACACAGTACTTCGGCAAAATGTAGTCCAGTGATCGCCCCTGGCATCAGATCGAACCGTAGCATGTGCTGACCAGCCACTTTATTCTCGTCTATCGATTCCGAGTAGAACTGACATGTGCAAAACCTTCAAGCAGGTGGCTAGCGCAGGGCTTGAGTGCTTCCGAGACAAGTCTTGGTCCATACTCAAGCTGCAGAGCCTGGTAGCACAGGCGCTTCCCGCCCACACCGTTGCCCCGCTCTCCCGTGCAGAGAAGCCGGAAGTTCTCGCACAGCTTCGGTGCGTGAGCGACCTGCTGAGACTCGCACAGCTCAATGACCCTTGTCCATGCTCGCAACAATGCCTGGTCCAACTCGATGACGACCCTGCCCAGGTACCGATTCTCAGGGGTCTTTGCCCCGGAATCGAGCATCTCCTCATCGGCACACGATCAGGAACTGAGCGTCTGGTTTCAGGAAACTGCTTCAGGCTTTGAGCTGTGCGCTCGAAGTATTTCGACTACAGGCATCACCTGGCAAGGAGCCTTCCCCTGCATCATGTGTGAACAGCTCCCACTGCCGTCCTTGCCCTCCGGAATGGAAAGAAACGATTCGGGACGGCACAAATCTGGAGGATTCGGGAAGAGTGCGGGAGCGAGAAACTGCCGAGAACATGAACGGAATCCCAGTGGTCCAACATGCTGGCAAGCAGATAAAGCAGGTGGAAAGCAGATATGGTGTCAAGCCCGAGAAAACTGGCGTCTCATGTCATGTTGCATCACATCACCCCCTTGAACTGGTCCTGCTCGTAGCATTTAAGGTTGGACGTGTCCACAGAGAAATCGAGGAAGCAATGGCAATGCCTGTCAGCACAGCTGCAGGTCGTGGATTGGGCCAAACGGTTACAGCCACTCTAGAAGTCAGCATTGACCCATATTAAATCTTGACCTCCAAGCATAAAGCGGCCCTCTATGCGGGGCACCTGTCGCGCTGCTGGAGTCGGACGGCACCTTCGTTGAGCTCCGCCAGCACCTGACACACGGCAGAGCTATCTCCCACAGCCCAAGCTCTGGTAATTGGAGCTGGTCTCGGTAGCCGCTACGACGTCTCGCAGCATATTCTACTTCCTGGCCTCTGGAAATAAGCACTTACCCAGGACCAACCCGTTCAAAAGTTCCAGCTTCGCACTTACTGTAAAAGACTCACCCAGCCTTCTGCGACAAGCCTTGGTACTTCTGGGACGCCTGCAGTGGCCGCAAAAGGCGAACTGCCCCTAAGGCCCTAAGACCCTACACACCCGAGGAATTGGGCCGAAAGCCCTGAACACCTCGTCTGGAATGCTAAGCCTGCTAATGCGCCGCGTGGGTTCATCCCTTCAACCGGAGCTGCAACAATCAAAGCTTCATGTACCATGACTCGCCAAGTAGTCCTCCATACCTGGGTCCGGAGTTGTCATCATGGAAACGACGGGATCCCAGGGCTGGTGCCTCTGTTTGCCAGATCGGCTCCTCGTCACTATCTTCAATATTGTTGAACTTCGAATAGTCGACCATGGCCGAAGCACGAGTACGAAGTCCAAGGCCTCAGCTTCAAAGCTTCGGCACGACCTGCACTGCTACATGAGTCGCTGGGCTGTGTTGACACGGAACACCACACTCTGCGACGTCCTGGGAGCCCTTTTGCTCACTTGTCAGCTTCTTTCCGCAAAATGACACTCGCAGACTTTCTAATCCTAACAACAGAGGGGCTCGGCAAGAAGCATGTTACAGAGCTGATAGGAGTAACGTGTCTTATCTTCGAGCTTGCTCCTTGCACACCCCTTGTGCCACACATGCCCGCTGCTGAGCAACTGCATGGGAACGGTTTGCTTTCGCCGGCTGTGCGAAGCTGAGCGGGATTCCCATCCAAAAATTTTAGGCCAAGCTCCTTCTGCAAACGGTATGCGCGTGCACGTGAAATGTTGAATCCAGCGACTCGCGGCTGCCACGGCCAGGCACACTACTCCACCGAATTTTTGATTCAGATGCGGGGTTCCCGCTTTGCGGCTCAGAGGAAGCCTTCTCAAAAATCGCGGGCAGTGATGTAGAATTGGCATGTCGGGGATCACTTCCTCTGAAACATGCCCAAGCTCCTGGAAACGAATCCTTGCAGGATTTCCAGCGCTGTGAGACAAGGACATGGTCCCACCCCATGGCGACCACCTGTTGGCCGGAGGCACACGAAATAATCATAGTAAAAAATAATGATAATAACCATAATGATCATAATAACCATACCAAACATGAGAAGTTGTGAAAGCAACAATAATTTGAATCAATTGGAAAAAGTCAAAAATCGAAGAACGAAAGCAGCAGGCTTCGTAATAATAGTAGTGGTAGTACTGGTACCGGTACCGGTACTAGTACTAGCACTAGTACTAGGAGTAGTAGTAGTAGTAGTAGTAGCAGTAGTAGTGGTGGTAGTGGTAGTAGTAGTAGTAGTAGTAGCAGTAGTAGGCGTAGTAGTAGTAGTAGTAGTAGTAGTAGCAGCAGTAGCAATGGTAGTAGTAGTAGTAGTAGTACTAGTAGTAGCAGTAGTAGTAGTAGTAGTAGTAATAGTAGTAGTAGTAGTAGTGGTAGTAGTGGTACTAGTAGTACTAGTAATACAAGTAGTACGAGTAGTAGTCGTAGTAGTAGTAGTAGTAGTAGTGGTGGTGGTAGTAGTAGTAGTAGTGGTAATAGTAGTGGTAGTAGTAGTAATGATAATTAATAACAATAGGAGTGGTAGTATGTAGAACTGGTCCGATGACAAGACTGTAATGATTTTATGCGTGCTGCAGTTCAGGGCATGCCCACGTGCAGCTTCTGCAGCTGGCACTCCATGTCATGGCCATCTTTTTGTGCACATTTTGAGCGTCGCTGCTGTTCGGTGAATTCGGTGTTACATGTGCGAGGGACTAATCCTACCAACTGCGATGTCCCCACCGACAGCATGATTCACCCGCACCCTCCCGCCACCAGCCCCTTGAACTGCCGGCAGCTCATAAGCAGCCGTGCGTACAGGCATTTTGTACCTGTGGTATTTTGCTGATGGTCAAGAGCTCGCCACGGATCATGGCACTGGAGCTGACGGAGGACCAGAAGGCGGAGCTGATCAGCGCCAAGGAGCAAGCCCCATCAGGACCACCGAGCACGGCGGCACCATCGGAACCCTCGGCGGGACCCAGCCCGGGAGCACAAGCGCAGCTCGATGACGGCAGACCAGGGCAACGGCAAGGGTGTCGACAAGTACACACGCCAAGAGAGACTGAAGGGAGGATCAGCTCTGGATGGGGAGAAGACAGCGGACACCGGCAAGGACAAGAACAAGGAGATCCCACAATTGGAGGAGGTCAACACTCAAAACACTATGTCTCATCCTCTCCCGTCTTGTGCTGAGACACGAGGACCAGCACTCGATCGACAGATCGGAGAAGGGCTTCATCCTGTTCTGTCAGACATCTGCAATTCTTTCCATCCAGGCGGACAGCATTTGGACCATCGAGACCTGCACCAAGATGCAGGAGGAAAACCCGGCGAGAGGTCGGCGATGCTCAAGCAGGTGATGGATGTCTGGTACACCAGGCTGGAGGCGGTGGAGTTGAAGGATCTCGTCTTGCTCCCGCTCACAACCCTTCGCCTCCATGCAGCCAGAAAGATGGCGCAAAGGTTCCAGGGTAACTTGCAAAACTACTTATAGTGATGCTGCGCTGATTGCAATCATGTGGTCACACTCCTGCCTGCACCCAGGGACGACGGACTCCTAGGACCACATTTGCACTCAGTTGTAGCTTGGTTTCGCAAGAGGACGGGGATCACGCATTTGTGGTAGCAAAATCGTTTGGAGATCTCTCCACCCGGAGTGGAGACAGCCGCAACGGCAACACGACATAGTGGAATATGCAGTTCCTCCGTCCTCTGTTTCATCCAACAACTGCTGCTTATGGGTAGTACCTGGCCTCTTTGGTTACCAACACCAACACCGCGTAATTCCTTTGGCGGAGCCGCAGCCAGTGCCATTCTTGCTATCCCAAGCAAATCGTTTTCGCACAGGTCAGGACAGACCTGGTAAAACCTACCTAATCCACCTTAGGCCTGATCCCTACATTGTCATTCCTAGATTTGTGCACGCTTTGGATCAGCCTAGTGCTATGCAAGTTCCGTATGAGAAGTACATACTCGTAGTAGCACTGTTGCACGAAGGCCCCAAGGCGGACACAGGACACTATCGGGCAGTGCTGGTTGATGACAAACTCCATCTCATCAAGCATGATGCCGTCCCTGCCAAGCGACTACAGCCGCTTAAAGAGTTTGCACGTTGTTGCAACAATTACTCTGCCTTCCTGTATGTGCGCTGTCCTAGTCCCTAATTTGGGTTATAAGTGCTCTGCCACCCGCCGACATTCCTTTCAGGTAGCGAGTCACACTGTTTGCTGCTCTGACATAATTCGTTTACATGTACATATTTATTTCTCTGTGAATGTCTTAGGACAAAGTGTCGGCTAGAATGCAGCGTTCTCGTTTTTGAGCTTTGGGGCCGGGGAACATCGCTTTTGAGAAGCTTCGGATCCTGTAAGAGTCAGGATGCGCGAAAGTGCTGGGATGCAGATCCTGCCCCAAGACTTGGACAGCCCAGCGAAACCTCTTGCTGCGTTCCGAAGACAGTAGTAGTTGTAGTAGTAGTAGTAGTAGTAGTAGTCGTAGTAGTCGTAGTAGTAGTAGTAGTAGTAGTAGTAGTGGTAGTAGCAGGAGTAGTAGTAGTAGTAGTAGTAGCAGCAGCAGCAACGGTGGTAGTAGTCGTCGTAGTAGTGCTAGTAGAAGAAGCAGCAGAAGTAGTAGCAGCAGCAGTAGCAGTAGTAGTATTAGCAGCAGCAGTAGCTGTAGTAGTGGTAGTAGTAGTGGTAGTAGTAGTCGACGTAGTAGTAGTAGTAGTAGTAGTAGTAGCAGTAGTAGTAGTAGTAGCAGCAGCAGTAGCAGTAGTAGTAGTAGCAGCAGTAGCAGTAGCAGTGGTAGTAGTAGTAGTAGTAGTAGCAGTAGTAGAAGTAGAAGAAGAAGAAGCTGAGAATTACCATGACGGTTAGGCTAGCCTCGCTGTGGGCTGCGCAGGCGAGGCTCCTTGTACTACATGAATCCTGCGCACCCTCAACCGCAACTGATTATGTACTGCCCTCAGTCGGTCACAGTATGCAGCATATGCAAACCTGTGACAAAAACATGTCATATACAGGATCGCCTTCTCGTCTCTTCTATAAAGCCATGTTCATGCTCTATCGACAGTACAGCACAATTACACTTTCACAAGGTGTTGCACGCATCTGGGTGATGCCCATCAAAGCTCGTGGGTAGCCCACGTCCAACATGAAAAGCACTAGCTGCACACGGGCTCCATCTCTCTTCAAGAGGTGGAGCCGTGCGTCAGTATCCGCGCTGACTTGCTTGTCCATGTGCCCTTTCAAAAATCGAGCCTGAACCCAGCGTAGTCTCACTGGACCACGGACGACGACCCGCTTATCACGTTCTCCCTCTTCTTGTGCTCGAGGCTCTCTGCATGTCCTGGTCGTCATGCCAGGCCGCACGACTTGACAAGGGCGTAAATCGTATTAGAGCCGGACGCTACCAGCGCGGGATAGACTTAAACAGTTTCGGGTCAGCCAGAGACCACCCCATCTGTAAAACTGGGTGAACTTTGCATCTGAACGATCCGGAGTCGAGCGGAGTGCCAGTTGGAAGGTTAGTCATGCACTATGTTCAGCTGAAGGCTACATACATGCGAGGACCGAGCACAACCAGATAAATGATTCTGCACCTCTTGCGGAATGACCCACAGGATCGCCAGTACCTTCACCGTGATGCTCTCTACCTGCCTGAGGCGTCCAACTTCTGTGGCCCCACCACCACAATTGTCTTGTGGCGGCCAGAGCTTCAGGTTCAGAATTGCTGGATCCGGACTTAGGATAACTTGAAGGCTCCACAAAAGACAAGACTGGATAAGGCCAGTGGCACATTGCCGGATCCGGGACGACCCATCTGCGCTTGCATGGTCACTGAGGCGAGAGTCCGCCATCCTTCCTACATTTGCAACATCAAGGCTCCCTCCAGATCGCATTAGAGGAGATTAGTCTTGTAAGATTTTCAGGGAGCCTCAATTATAGCTGCGCTACTGGCAGCTGAGGTGCTGCCCACATCATTGCATTCCAACTTGAGGACATCGACCTGAATCGAAACCCTGCACCCGCACATCAACGAGGCTCCACCACACACCACACAAGACCAGCCGAGAGCCAAGTCATGCAGAAGCCAGACAGATTCACGGCACACCAACAATCCGACCACGAAGGCAAGCGAGTAGTAGTACATTGCTACTACTGTACACTGGCTGAAGTAGTAGTAGTAGTAGTAGTAGTAGTATAGCAGTGTATATAGTCGTACAGTAGTAGTTCAGCAGTGGTACAATAAGAGGGGTTAAGGCCGCCCCAAAGTTTCGAACTAAATCCGCTTCCCTCTAAGATAGCTACAAAGACTAAAAACCCTTCATGTTGAAGACTTCTCTTTGACACACCGGCCTGGAGCTTGCTAAAATAAGAATTCATCGTCTTCTGAGTTAAGACTGACCTTTAAGAACCCAAAGCAAAATTCCCCGCCAAAAGCGACAACAAATTATTTAAGACGGCTGAAAAGGCCACATCCAGAATAAGCCCCTGACCAAAAAAATTGAATAACAAAACGCAGTGCGACATTAATTTTCAAAGAGAAAAATCATTCGAAGCTTCTGTACTTTTGCAAACTGCTGGCATGTGGTGCTTGCTGCGCCAGCCAACGCGAATCTTATTTCGTATGCAGAAAGAAGCCCAAAATGTGTGAATACTTATATTGCATTATGATTCAGATTAGCCGACTTATAGAATGTAAAGTAGTTGTAGCATTCCCATAATTTTCAGGTCAATCGATTGCACAACTTGGGACATAGTTTCTCCGTGACGAAAGCCTCCTTGTCAGTGGTATGCGTAGTAGTAGTTAGTAGTAGTAGTA